>LOJH01025089.1:0-18878 GCA_001685095.1 Ellobius talpinus
CTAGGTTGTTTCCAGGTTCTGGCTATTACAAATAGTGCTGCTGTGAACATAGCTATCTTTTTAAGGACTACTTACCCTTACAGTTTGTTTTTGTCTGTTTCATTAAGATCAGAAGTCCTATGAAAAATGTCTTCAATCTAGTATAGCAGTGTGAAAGCATGTCTTATTTGGTGATTGTTTCTAAGATGAATGTATTTTCTTGTTTAATTATACACATTGAATTTCTTGTCAGGTTATACAAAATAGGGATTTTGGGGTTCTCTTGTTAGAATTTCTGGTTTCAGAAGGTGCAGATAAAATTAATTAGTATAGAATATAGAAAATTCAACTATGTACTGTGTTAAAACATGAAAGAAAATTGCCATCTGCTAGTTACTCTCAAGGCTTCATCAAGGCTACATATTTGATTGAACTCATTGTTTTTCTTGATACTAGGTAGTCTTATTTTCTTATGGCATTGGAACAGCTCCTGAAAATATATCACTTGGAGTGCTTTCATAATATTTGAGGGATAGGCTTTGTAAGCTGATTTCCACTTTTCTGTACTGCCGATAACATCTTCATTCTTTTAAGTGCACACTTTTTATAACCCTGGTTTCTGTTCAGGGTGCTTTAAGAAGCTAGGTGCTCAGTTGGAGACTTGGTGCATAGTGTTAAATGTCTTTATAATGAGAGTGGCTCTCTGCCATTATAGTTAACAGTATGTGGGAGAACCTTCTGGAAGGCTTTTTGTTTCTTGTTTTAAGTTGAGAGTATAAAGCAAGACACTGTCAAAAAATGCCATACATTTGGAGGATTTGTCTCATCAATTATTTTCATAAATTGTCATAATGAAGTTGAAAAATTTGTTTTAGTTAGGAGTTATTACAACTGTCACCATTGAGACAGACCATAAACTGAATTTATGTGAACTTTACTTGAGACACAACACATGAAGTTTATTCTCAAATTTATCATCATCATCTAAATTAAATTCAATTAAATAATTAATATATATTGATGGATGTTAAAATATCATACTTCTAGTTTCAGTCTTTTTAAATGTATTTGATAGATGACTGATACAGCAAAAAGCAATCAAGAATTTTAAGAGCTGTGGATAAATTATAAAATAAGTTAACTTTAAAAATTCACACCTTAAATGTAATCGTCCATGCCTTCGAACTCCTTTTCTGAATACATCTTCTGTTAGAGGTTTTTTTATGCCTTAAGTTTGGTTCATCAGGTTGCTGTCAGATGCTGCTGTTCTGATATGGTTAACTCACTCTGCTGACAAGCATGTCTTCCACCCCACACCTGCTACTAAATGAGACAATTCAGGATCCCATTCTCTTTATTCTGGTGGGGATGGCATCTGAACAAAAATGCACCAATTCAAATTCACTGGGAAAAAGTCTTGCCATTTGAAAACTAACTAAAGGTCGTTTGCTGCTGTCACTGTTGCTAAGTGAAGACAAGACTTCGCTACTGCTAAATCTTGTTTCATGCAGACTCAACGCATATATGACAAGTCTCTTCCCCCAAATGAAAAGGACAGACCATGTCCACAGGGTCACCAGGTGACGCAAAGCCCAACTCCTCTGCAATGATGGATAGCCCATGCTCTCATTCGCTTCTGCAGCCATTGTCTGCACACTGCTTGATCTTGAAGCCATGACATTTAGTTTATTAGCCAGCCTGTGTTGACTACAAATAAGTGACTCAAAATTGTATGCTTTAAAATATGAAAGTTAGAGTCGTGCTTTTGTTACTATTGAACAAATGACGTCATCTCTCAGAAACCTCTTTTGAGAAGAAAAATAAGTGGGGGATGTCTTCATGATATCTCTTCCTAGAGGAGGAGTAATTCCTTCATGGAAATATTTGACAATTTAGTTCAGAAACATCTGGGCATTATTGTAAAATTTTATCCAATATGTTATTTTAGCTGAAAAGCTAAATTTTTATGTTTATCATACTCAAAAATTTTAAATTCATTCTCTAAATGTTATCTTTTATTTATGCTAAGTTTAATGGATGGCATATAATTAATGAGAACTTTGTAATAATGCTCTCTGGGAAATTTGTTATTTCTGATAACATATATACTTACACTGATTAATTGTTTTCACAACAGAAAATCTGACATTTGTCAATGCAATGTTGCAATAATTTAACTTTGCATCATATTAAGGTGCAACTTTGTTGATTAATTTTTTTGCTAAATAAAAAATATATGTGTTATGTTTAGGTTCTAAGTTCAGATATGATATTAATTTATTCAAAGGCTTTTTCTTTAAAATTAAATCAATATATATCTAATTGTATCTGTCTATTCATTATGATATTTTTCTGTTAAAGTAATATGCTTCTGATAATTTATTTAGTGTGTGTTCACGAAAGATTTTCAAAAAATCTGTTGTAGTTCTAGAAAAAAGTTTGTTTCTTTCACCAGACTCATAAAAACCCAGTGTTTCTATCATCAATCAAAGAATTTAACTCAAATTTATCCTAATGAATATGTCCCTGTTGGTAGATGGACTAATGTGAGTTGCAGTATTCATAGATGACATGTATTTACATATTCTTCAACAGCTTGATTTGACCTGCTCATGGTATTTATCTTAAATTTTTTAAGGAAGATAGCCCACACTCAACGTTACAGCTCTCTTGTCCTATTAAATAAGATGTGGACTTTTCAATAAAATCTCATATATAAACAAAAGAAAATGTTCTGATTGGATTTTCATGAGAATTTATTATAGTAGAAAAAGTTATAAGCTTGTTCCAAAAGCCAGCATCTAAAGCATATTCATTTTATAACTATTTCAATTTTATACTTTGTATTAGTTCTTTATAAAATTTTAGTTTTATAAAACATATTTTAATCATATTCACCCCCAAAATTTCCTTAATAACTCCTTTCCCTGTCCTTTCAACTTCTTCTTCTTTATTATTATTGTTTTTTTCAAAGTCTTTCAAGACCAATTTTTCTGCCCAAATAATTTTGGATGTGTGAATATTTTAGGGAAAAACAGAATCAAAAAGCCTGACCTTTCCTTTTCCACTTGCTAACATTTGTTCACCAGTCCATGGCTAAAGGATGATGTTATTTGTCCAGTTCCCCTCTCCATGCTGGAATTTGGTTGGTTTGGTTTGCATTTGTTTTGAGCATTCTGTCAGAACCCCTGATTTTATGTTATGATCAGAAGATGTTTCCTTATTTTCTTGAAGTCATCAATCTTCTCTAGCTCTTGTCCCTTATCCACCTCCTCTTTCACAATGTGCAGTGATCTCTTAGCCTGGGAGAGGAAGGTGTAAGGTGTATGTTCCTTTTAGAGCTGAGCATATATAGTCTCTTATTCTTTGTATCATGGCCAGTTGTCAGGATAGGTGTCACCAGACAAGTTTATTTATGGTTATAACGAAAAGTCATTAGAAGTCAGTTTAATACAATGCCCCGTTGACAGTATAATAGGTTCTTGGTCTGATAATTGGGCCAGGTATGGTTTCCATCCTCTGGATCAAGACTGGTTACTCCCATGGTGTTCATGCCACCATTGTGACAGTAGACATGTCTTGCCAGTACTTTCTTTGTTGTATATTACATGGTTCACAGTGACTACAGCTGATGATTACATTTCTGCTTGGATAGACTGCATAACACCTTCCAATAACCCAAAAGCTAGTCAGGTCAGTATCAGGTTTATTTCATCATGTACATTGACTCAAGTAGGTTGGTGTCTTCAGCAATAAGGAATTACCATCAAGTTCTGCAGAGTAACTAAAGGCAGTGGCAATAGGCTGTAATATTTTGGCATCAAATATTTTTTTAATCACCATGGGATTTTATTTTACAACAACTACAAAAGAAGTAACATATATATATACATATATATGTATATATACATATATATGTATATAAATATATATATACTTCTAAATTAGTGAGTTTTCATGTCTTTTCTAGAAGCTACTTATAGTTTTATCTCTTCCTCCCAATATTCCATTTTTTTCTTTTAGAGACATATTTGAACTCATTTAGTTCAAATAGGTTCAGTTTTCACATAGTGATTTCTGCATAAGTTTTTCGCTATTACTATAGAAATATTGACATGTATCCTATTTTGATAGATGAAAATCGAGTGTGTTCTGCTATGTTAATGTGTTACCATACAGGCCTAACTATTTTAAAGCAACAAGATTATTAATCATAACTGTGTGTCAGTTTGTTAGAATAATAGCTCTATCAAATATTATTATGTATGTATAAAATTCAGGATAAATAAGAGGAAAATTTTTTTCATCCTTCATTTTTCTCCTGAAGTGGTTTACAAATATGGCACTTAACAGTACTGACAAACAAAAAGCAAATTCTATTCTTATGGGTAATGGAATAAATTAACTGAAATTTCCATTTACTTGGAAATGCAATATGTCGTACTTTTTTAAATGCCTAAACATGTCAGGTAACTCTAAAATAACATTAAAATTTATTAGAGAATAAGAGAGAGGGAGGGAGAGCCGCTTTCAGGAAAACTGAATTCGTCAGGGTGTGTGTTTTTGTGTGTTCAGAAAGCTCTTTCTCACATGGACACTTTTAGGTTCAAATTACTCATATGTCTCTTAAAGTTTTCACAAAACAAAAAAAATGGAATGGAATGATGCTTTACGAATGTGATTTGCATGATCTGTGTCTTGGGCATCTTGGAAATCTGTTCTATGTTGTGCACAGGGTTGCTTCATTGTGTTGTTGCATGCCTCTGAGCTTAGTTAGCCATCGTCTTTTCTCAATGCCATCACCTTCTAATTCTCTTGCCTTGCACTTGTCCTTTCTTTCGGAACTTCTCTTCTATGAACTCTTTCTACAGTGCACTGACCGTACACATATAGACACAAGTTTGTCAGGGAAATAAGCTGCATCCCTCTTGGAACTGATTTTCCGTTGAGATTATACAGTTGTCTAACCATTTAAATATGTTAATAAGTTGTGTTCTTCTTTAGAGAGTGATGAACAGGAATGAGGATCAGAATGAAGCAGTGAAGCATAGCAATTCATTGAGAATTTTAAGTAACAAAAGTGGGGCAGATAGGCATGAAAAAATTAAATGTCCTAGCAATAGTCAGCTCATATAATGTGGGTCTGTTGAAACTGTCCATATTGGGTTTCATGGTCTAAGTTGATGAGGATGACTGACCAGGTCTCTTCCTCAGAGGGCACCATATCATATTACAGATGGTTGTGAGCCACCATGTGGTTGCTGGGAATTGAACTCAGGATTTTTGGAAGTTCAGGCAGTGCTGTTAACTGAAAGAATTTCAATTACAGAGCACTGTATGCTGCTTTTTGAGTTCTTGTAAGTAGTCAGTAGACTGACTCACTAGACATTGCTGAAAAAAAAACAAGAGGAAAGGAACAGACAGTGGAGCCTAGTAACTCCAGTTCGAACCTGGGCTTTTTTTTTTTTTAAGCACATTCATATTCTTTATTTTTTTGGGGTGCAGTAGTGTCTTTTTTGGCATTTTTTTTTAATTTCAGAACCTGGGTTTTTTTACTTAGGTCCTTGGAAAGCCTTTGGAGAGTTTGAGAGAGCTTTGATACAATTTGCCTCTAGGGCAGGACATGTGATAATTGTAATCATATTCTCTGGATCTGTCTCTTAACATTCGTAACTTGGCTATTGGCTTCTTTTATTCAAGGATAAGAAATATAATTGATCCTAGTCTATCTCCCCAGTTTCCCATAACATCTAAGATGAAGAAGGTAGTGTAACAATATTAGTCAAGAATCATTGGTTTGCCACAGGGAGCTGAAAATAAAACCTGCTTTCAGTGCTGACATACCTTGTAATAATTTCTGCCCAGATCTGTTAGTTTGCCAATAAATATGAACCATCCAGTAAAACTGATTCTCTTCGATCTAGAACTGACAATAAATCTCAAATTTTCAGATTTCTTCTATTGTCTTTCAAAATATGAAAATCGAGAAAGCATCCAATTTTTCAGGATTTAGACACCACCTGCCCTTCCTTCCTAACATGCCTGTTCTAGTCAATTAAAATGCTTCTTTGGTGCTCTCATTCAGTGGATTCCCTGATTCTATCAGAACATTCCCTTTGTCTTCTTCATTTGAATGCTGGGAAGGCTGTCTTAAACAACAGATGCAAACCATCTTTCTCCTATTCTCCTCTCAGACGTTTATGTCTCGCAGCATGTGAGAAGCATATTAAGTGGGATTCAGGTAATAGAAGTAAGGTTTCCAGAGATAGTGCTTGACAATTCAATCAAAGAAAATCAAGGGGAACGATTTATGGAAAAGGGTGGCTTACAGTTGGCATTCCTGAGGACATTTACAGAATAAAGAGTGATCTCTTCCTTGCTTGTTATAGTATAAAAATTCAACAGAAGTATAAATCACCTGTATACAGATATATGGACTTCAAACATTAAAAGGGCTATGAAAAGCCTACTTTATTTCATTTTTTAAAATCCAGAATAGATAAAAATCTATATTAATAGTTTATGTGATCATATAGGTGTATTTTTTCTGTCATTTTAGAATATAAGGTAGTGAGTTTTATAAGCTTTAAAGTGATCTATATGCTAGATCTAAAATTGCAGACATTGTAAATAATTCCTATCTTTCTATCCAGCCTTATTTATTCTTATTAGTATGTCTCACTATTAACATGGCAAATCATTTACTTATTCATATTATCTTCTCTGAGTTTTATTACTTCATAAGCTTGTCTGCATTCATGAGAAAAGAGTGTTTGGGCTGAGATGGTTAACAGCAAGACAGCAGTAAGCAATGAAAGGGTGTTGTGCTGCCTCTTAGGTGACAAGAAAGTCTCCTTTTGATTTAAGATTATAATATAATTACATAATTTGCCCTTCCTTTGCTCCCTTCCCATATAACCCTCCTGGAGCTTTTTCATATATATATATATATATGTCTCTCTCTCTCTCTGTGTGTGTGTGTGTAGGCATTTGAAAGTAATCAGGATGGTCTTACATATGTATATGCATATAATCATATATCACATACAAATATATATCTATATTATTCAAAAACAACTTTCTGAGTAGTTCTCTACTTGCCCAAGAATTAAGGCCAAAAATTGATAGATAGGAATTCATAAAAATGAAAAACATTACACAGCTAATGACATGATCAACCAGGTGAAGAGGAAGCCCACAGAATGGGAAATGACCTTTTCCAGCTATCCATCTAGCAGGGGTTCATATCCAGAATATATATAGAACTACAAAAATAAACATTCTGCATTTTGAAGATTGAGTCTGAAAACTGGATTCCTTGAGATATAGTAAAGAGCGGTGTTGAGTAAAACCCCCGATTTCTGATCAGTGCCACTGCAAAAATGGTTTCACCTGTAACCGCATTGACTAAGCAAATCAGACTCGAATTCAGGCATCTGCAGTTCATTTTGAATGTAATAAGTCTGAGAGAATTTTTTGGTACATATGTAGCTTACTACCTTATTATCCCGGCTCCATTCTGCATGGATCCTTTGCTCTATGAGAGACTTGGAGCCATGCTGTGTGGGGAGTGTTTTCCAGGCTGTACACTGGCATCTGGCTGCTTATAGCAATGTTGTTAATTGGCAGGAGACGGCATCAGTCAGGGAACCTCTTCATTGCTACCTGTTTTAGATGGGCTCTCCATTACAGCCACATCTCTTCCCTGGCTGCAAGTCTCACTTTGTTACTATAATTTCTTCTTGCAATTCTCTTCCAGCTTTTTTTTCTTTTCCCCTACAATCTAAGACAGTGATTATCAACCTATTGGCCACAATCCATTATGGAGGTTGAACAACCCTTTTACAGGGGTCACATAAGAAAGACCATTACCATCAGAAAACAAAGATGTTTACTTTACAATTCATAGCAGTAGCAACGTTACAGTTATGAAGTAGCAATGGAAATTATTTTATGGTCGGTTTTCACTGCAACATGAGAAACTGTATTAAAAGATGAGAGCATTGCAATGGTTGAGAACCAGTGGAGTAAGGATAGAAAAGCAACCACCATAACTTCATTTTTTAAGCTTTTCTGATACCTTTAAGTGATCCTATGAATTAGAGCCTCGTGTTTCAACTACAGGCTTTTTAAACTTGGACCCAGACTTACACAATTTACAAGAAAAGCTATCAAGGGCAGCAATCTAACTCAGAGAGTTCCATGTTAATGCAGATGACATGTCATCCCCGTCTGAATACTAGAGGGAGTGGAATGGAATAGTAGGAAGTAAAGTCAGAGAAGAGACAGAAATTATGGTTATAAGTATGGGGGAAACCTCGGCTTAGAGAAGTGAACGACAGAGAATGAGACACCAGGAAAGCAAGGGATTATGATTCCTGAAGAGTTACTTTCCTGACCATTAGTGTCCACATATATTGTGGCAGGCATACATGAGAACTGGAGTTTGTAGATGTGACTTAGGATAGAAGTCACATGACCTCAGTATGACTGTCATGACTATTGTAGTTGGTATGTAACATATAAGCCTGATGGTGACGTTGTGACTGAGATGCCCAATGAACAGAATCACCCTACCTTCAAGGATCTGTGCCCTGCTAAAGACAGTGCACGTTGAGAAATAAGCAGACTTTCAGTGTGGAGGCAGGCGAAGAGCTTCAAATACCTAACTGGAGTGACACATTTTTATATCACTCTGATTTATCAAGTGAACATTATGAAATTATGTGTTAACAACAAATGCTGACTTATAAATTTTACTATTTGAATGCTGTGTATTTTTTCTTTTAGAATAGATTTTCATGTCAGAAAATATATTTGAGACTAAAAATTCCTGGCCTGCTCTCTAAATTATGGGGTCCACCTCACTAACTAGGGAATATGCTCATCTCGTACACTCAGAAAAATCAGTGGGTATGTTACCCAATTTAAGAATTTTCTCATGTTTTCTGACTACAGTATTTACTTGAATTTGCTGTATTCACATAATATACTATTAGAATATCAGGTTCAGGTGGGATCAATTTTTAAATTTGTGTAAATCTGTTTCAGGCTTACTGGTTGATGGCTATGAAGTGCTGGGAAAACCTTATTCCTAAATACGTTAGGAAATCCTGACTCATATGTTCTTCATTTCTTAAATGGCTTAAGTTTTATGTTAAAATTTTAACTTATCAAGATGTGTATAATGTGGAAGTGTCTCTGACTCTGTTCCCACTAATCTTTCCAGGCTCTTTGATGCTATTTACTGTAAAAATGCCTCCTTCCCACAGTCTTTTGAAATGCTAATTTTTTCCCAAGGCTATATAGAGATGAAGCCAATTTCTAGACTTTCTGATCTTATTTAATTCTTCATTATTTGTTTTGCTTGCCAAATGACATTGTTTTACTTATCAAAGATTTAGATGTTTATATTTTATAATTTGTGTCACTTAATTATACTTAGTTTAATAAACTTTCATGAATTGTTCATTTCTTGAACATCTGAATTTTCACTTTTTTGTGTGTTGAGGATTTACTTTTTTATCCTGGGGACTATGTTTATTTATCATCTTGTTGAAGTTATGAATTAATTTGGGTACAATTGATATCTGTCCAACATTGAATTTCCCATCCAAACAACATAGGACATTACTATGCTTAATTAGTCATATGGTTTTATAGCCCAGTAAACTACTGTCATATTCTTTAAGACATAAGGTTGTAAGGCTGAAGTATATAACATGAAAGCTAAATTTTCTATTCACAGAAACTATAAATATTTGCCTTATTTTAAATATCTTAACAAATTTTGCCATAAATAAGCAGTCACGCAGTCTTGCGCAGCCCAGCCAGTTGTTTCTCTAGGAGTGTCTTTACAGCACATCAAGTGTTTCTTACGCCAACTGGTGATTTAGCCTTTTAAACTCTACAACAAAAAAGAACCATCTTAATTCTAAGCAGGAATCATGATTTGACACACTAGAAAACCCATTGGCCCAAATAAAAGAAACTAAGTTCTGTGGTACCCTTACAAAACTTCTATCTGCCTTTTTTCCTTAATTATTTTAATTTTAATTAAAATTTAATTATATCATTTCCCCTTCCCTATACTCTTTCTGACCCCACCCTTCCCATTCTTCCCCTCTCCATTATTCTCCCTCAAATCCACAGCCTTTTTCTTTGATTAGCATTGTTATACACACACACAAACACACACAAACACACACACATGCACAGTTGTAGCTAAAGACACAAAAGCATAGATATATAAGTAGAAGATGCCAAATATATTTTGTGTTTTATGTATTCATGTGATTTCAGGGTGATTACTTGTGTTATAGAACCAATTAAGGAGCTAATCCCTGGGGAAGTCTAATTCTCCCTCTCTCAGCGTTCCTGAGTTACCTTAATTCTCAGCGGTTGTCCTTAGTTTTTTGTCTAGAGGTGAAGTGGGCAGCCATGCTGTTGCAATGTCGTGCGTAGCTCCCCTATTGGTTCTAGGAGAGACATAATCTTACAGTTTCTTTCCTTCTGGAGACTCAGTGTCCATATGTAGTTTTCTTCCTTACCTTGCCCATCCATAACTGAACTAAACTTTACTGGATAAAGGGTCAGCAGATTTTAGGTTTTCCTGTGACTTTAGTAATGAAGGTGGGAGTAACTCAGCCATGAGTGATAATCATGTTTCGAAAGTACTACGATCACTGAAATTCAATCCCAAGTGACTCCATCATATTTCCTAAACCAAAGTGGATAACCTGCACATTTAAAACTGTATCCCAGCCCTTTCCTGTGTGACAAGAGCCAACTACCTTATCTTTGTTGATTTTTAAGTACTCTTGCATAAAAAGACTCTGTTAAGACTATTTCACTGTTTTATTTTAACGACTGAAAAATCGTGTGTGTGTGTAAAATTTTAGATATATTCTATATGTGTATTTGTTCTGTATGTTTGTATTACTGCTCATATGTGTGTAGTTTTTCTCATATTTATATATATATGAGAAAAAACTAGATAATAGCCTAAAATACCTTGTTCAAAATGACCATTTTTATCTCTGCTCATTATATCCTGAATTTTTTTCATCTTGGAATCATAGTATCCTTATCTTAACACAAAACTGACAATGGGTTGAAGACAAAGAAGAGGAAGTCACAGAAGGCATACCTGGCTAACAGGACAGTCAGCTAACACATGTTTCTTTGAAACATTATGTCTTCAGTGCCTTGCCTCAAGCTAACCTTTGTTCAGCTGAGGAGTCATTTTGTGCATTCCCTCCCAAACTGCTGACCACTGCTTTCTGAATCGGTGGGGGATTGCATTCAACATATTAATATGGAAACGGAGATGGCTCAAATGTTTTTGACAGAGGTGTATGCTGAAGCAGAAACTTTACTGGCTTACAAAGCAATTAGCTCAAGCTTCTGTAGTGTGGCTTGGTGCAGGCTTGGAGACACAGTATATATGAGCTGCAGCTACTGAGCTTCCGTTTTTAGTAAGTAGCTGCCCTGTAGGATGCTAAGTGCTATGGCTGACAGGCTACATATGAAAAAGCTTTTATTTTAATAACCAGTGGCAACTTGGCACTTATAAAAAAAACCTTTCATTTCTCGAAATACTTCTTTGGTTCTAAACCACTGAAGAGAATTGCCATCACTTCCGGGAGAGTAGACCTAAACCGGTTATTAAACCAAGGACCAAATGGGACATCAGAGAATGGGAGTTTCTAACACCCAAGTCAGGGAGCAAAACGTATCCATGAAGTGAGGCTTGTGCTCTGTCTGTCTCAGTTCCAGAGACGTTTTCATGAATGAGGCTTGGCTTTGTAGGCCTAAAATTGAACAAAGAGAATTTAGATTTCAAATACTGTGTTTAAGATCACTGCACAATAAGCTGGAAATAAGCTAGCTCATTCATCTCAACGAAAAACCATGTATGCCTAGTCTATGCAGAAGCTGCGTTGTAGGTGCCAGCATTTAATGCCATGTGTTTAGAGAAATCATTTTAACCCATCTCTTAGGAGTAAATGGCGAAAGTGCCTTTGCTAAAGACTGTCTGGATTAATCAATTAGGAGAAGATTTTTTAGGACATTTTCAGTGTGCAGCATAGGGAAGTTAAGAAATAAATAGTAATCCATAAGAATGTATTTTGGAATAAATTTTTAGTTTTAAAATAAATTTTGTGTATTGAATTTATAAAACATGTTACGGGATATAAAAATATAGTCATTAATGGTGTAAAACAATTTGATACATCCTCTTCTTGTGGTTTCCTTTTCATTTTTAAGCAGAGGAAGATAAAATCTTTTATTTATGAGAAGTACACAATACACTGAAGTTTTTAATTCTTAACCTCGTGTTCTACACTATATATCATGGCTTATTGTATCCTTTGTTTGTTCTCAGTGTCATTGACCTACGTGTCTTCTCTGTCCCTTTGGATTGGTAGTTAATTTTCCTTGTACATTATTTGACTTTTTTCTTTAATTTGCTTCACCAGTAAGAGTAATAATGCAGTGTTTTCTTGTATTTTACACACACACATATATACACACATACGTATAACACTTATATATAGGATACATTTACATGTTGTGTTTATGTCCACCTTTATGTGTATGTTTATGACTTAATTTGTTAATTTTATGAATAAAATGGACAAAAACATGACTAGGGACAGCTAAAACCACTTAAAGGGAACAATGTGATACAAGCGAAGGTTGCAGAATTCAGGAAATTTATTCTGATGAAAGCACAATGGGATGAAAAATTTAAACACTAGGGAAAACGTATTCATTGAATTTGCTAGTGTACACATAATACATAAAAATCAATTTGATAGAAACAATTGTCAAAGAAATACAGTGTCTTTCTGCCATAATTCAAGAAATAATTTTTAGGAAATCCAGTTTATGTGGAAAGTTTTGATATAAGTGACTGTAAAAATAAAAATACTAATAAAAGCTCACTTGCTTGAGAAAATATTAAATTTATGTAAAATATATTTACAAAGCATCCTTATATATTCTAAAGGAGTAGTAATAAAATCATAAAACAAAAATGGTATTATATAATTTGAAAAATCGGAACCAACAGAATGAATGGCTCATAAGAGTCAATGTTGAAAGAGCCCAGCTCATAAAATCCTTTCTGTACAAACATGAGGACTTGAGTGTGAATCCCTAGAACCCCCTACAAGCCCAAGGATTTCATCACAGCACATGCTTGTAATCCCAGCACTGGGATTTCTAGAGTTCAGGGACTGCCCAGTTTAGCCAAATCAGCAAGTTTCAGGTTCAGTGGGAGACTCCACCACCCTTATTCCCTGCCTGCCTTCCTCTCCTCATCCGTCTGCCATCTCTCCATTCCGCTGTTTTCCTCTTTCCTTCCTTTTCCTTCCTTTCAATTTCAAAATGGAATCAGCACTATAGAATTAAGGAATTTGTTTTTGATTCCACAGAATAATAGTGAGTTCATAACCTTTAAATTAAAACCTTTAAAAGATGGCCAGTAAACAATCTCAGATGAGATAGTTTAAGACAGAGTTCTCATGTTTCATATGAGTTCAAGTGCGTCCAAACAAAGCATTTTATAGATTAATATTCTATATATTTTATATTCCATAGCTCTCAAACGTGATGTTTAGCAATTCATGCCATGTATTATAATCATTTAGTCTATTAAAATATACATTGAAAATTGTAGATGAAGCTTATAGGAAGGAATAATTTATAGGTACAAATTAATCCTGGAAACTGATAAATAATAATTAATATAATCATAGCTTACTGCAATTACACAAACTTTATATTTATATATTTTAAATGAAATAGTATGCTACTACAAAGTTCATATCATTGTGATGGTTTTTCTGTTAAAATCTGTATACTTTGGGGAAATCCCTTTAATAATATCAATTTAGTTACTATCAAAAGTTAATGGTTAGCTAGATATTGGGCTATATGTCTGTAATACTTGAGAATATTGCATCAGTCCAAAGACCAGCCTGATATCCATAAGAAAACTAGTTAAAAATGTTTACAATATCTACATATAATACACATACATTAGTTTTTAGTGTATAGATAGTGGAAAAAATATTCTTCATTGTGTTGGAACATATATTTAAATTAATATTTATCATATCAGAATATGTATAGTTAACAGAATTATAAATAGACAAAAATTTAGCTACTTTAGTTTCCCAGTATATGAGGCAAATAAAACCCTTATGTGTATAAGCACATGTATATTTGTATACGTGTGTAGCATATGTATGTATTTGTGTCTATATATGATTGGGGGGGTCAGAGTTAAAACCCAGACTATATATTTTCATCTCCACTCTCAAAATCTTAGAATATTAAGACTCTCCTCAGCTGACATCCTTGAAGTTGACATCGTCTTGTGACTGAGTAGATAGCAGCAAGAAATTCAATTACGGCAAGTCAGCTCTGTCATTGCACCTGTCGGCTTGCACGGAAAATGATTTGTAAATTGGGCTTTATCTTTCCCATCCCATAAATCTGCTGTCCATAATTGACACTTGTCAACACAGATGAATGGTGGGAGAAAGAAAACAGAAAGTAAATGAGTAGCCCACCTGGGAAAACGATGTCTTGCTACCCGTGGGAGTCATTTACAAACAGCAGTACCCAGAGACCAGAGAGTGCATCCACAAGCAGGTGGCAAGCATTTGCCTCGTCAGAAATGCAGTCCAGGGCTGAATCATAATGAAGACAAGATGCGGTAATGACAATTAGCACACAGCGTTTTCAGAGGCTCTAAACACTGTTTCCAAGGAAAGGGGGCTTGTGGATGCTAAGCGCTGCTGCACATTCCTGAGCACTGCGTTGTTGTTTGACCTGTGAGCATGCATACATGAAGCAAGCATTTTGGATGTCTGGGGAGTTGATATTGTCACTTGTTACACAATTCAGCATCAACTCAAAGTTGTTTGATACCAGTGTTGACAGATTGTTTTTTAAAAGACATAAAAATGATAATATGTTCCTTCAAATGTCAAAGAAGCAGGGTTTCATAAAGATGATCTTCAGAGCAAGAATGAACCACAGAAACATGACAGAAAAACCTTTCGGTTTCATTTGCCTTAATAACTTATTTAACTTCACATCTTCTTCTAATGCTTATCTTAAATTTTGAACCATTCTATTTTAAAGAACTGAAAATATCTCAGAAAGTTTTAATAATCTGGATACTAAAACACCTTATGATTCTGAAAATATTATTTTTAAGTCACCACCAGAATGGTAACCATTTAAAATAAAATATAAGTGCATAAACTTAAATGACAACAGAATGAGTAGTTTGAAAGTGGAATTAGCAAGCCTAATTATAGTTTCAAATCCTTAGCTACGCAACATGATTTTACAGTCTCTTCTATACAATACCCAACTTCGCAACAATTCAGGTCTTTAAGTGCACCTTTTTTATTTTAAAAGGTTCAATTTAGTATGAAAACAATTCTTCAATTCCCGTAAGTAATACATCTCAATATCACTGTCATTTTTATAATTTATAAATATCTAACTAGAAGTCTAACATCTTCCTTACCCTCTTGCTTCTAACAATCAGCATGAATATAAATTTGCATCTCCTCCAGACTAAGAGCCAAGTGTTAGGAATGGAGCACCATAGGGAGGTTTTCTGATTTTTTACACCCTCATCAGGACTCCCTTCCCCATTACTTGTGGCTCAGTGGAGTCTTTGTTGATCAGCTACTGTTTGCAGAATCTAAGCATGGTTATATTTATGATATGTGATAGGATTTGGGCTAAGAACTTAAGCTGCTTCTCTAAGGGTTTTTTGTGAAATAGCTGGTGTATAGATGCTGTAATGACACCCAGGACTTTCTTGGAGAGTGATAAAACAATATGTATTAACGATACGATGCAGAGGTCAGCTGTCAGGGTCAGCCTCTCTTGAACTTCTGCTCCTCATCACTCTGCCTCCCAAATGTTCCAAATTCTCTTGGTTCTTACTGCAACTGCTGAATGTTAAAGCACTGAAAACCACCCAAGCCATGAAGCATGGGGCATACTTCAGAAAAGTGACTGTGGAAGTTATAAAAAATTTTTTGAGTCACATTTTTCATTACTTATAACAAGTATGTTTCTAAAAAAGAAAATTCACAGTATTTAGGAAACATCAGACTATAATAAACATTCAGCATTCACAATACAATATATAAGATAGTAAATATTATTATTGTATTGGAATTTGCTTTTATGGGTGATTTGTAATTCTATCTAGTTTCCACAAAATCATGTTCTAGCAACAGTGAGTTGGCTCAGCAGGTAATGGTACTTAAAATCAATTATGACCTTCTGAAATCCTGTGAACCCACATATTGAAAAGAGAAACCTGATTCTTTGAGTTGCCCTCTGCCCTCCATGCATGTGCCATGGCACAGGTATGCCCACATACACACACATGCATGATATAAATATAAAAATTGTAATCATGTTCTATATTAACAGGCACAAGAGAAATCAGCATCACTACAAACTTACAGCTTGCATTAGGATGAAATAATGGAAATGGGTTGAATTGAAATCTTTGTTGTATATCAAAAAGTCAGTTTTGCACATTAATTTCTGCCTCTTTTAACGATTCAGGTTGTTGCTAAACTTTGCTTATTTTTCAAAACCAACATTTTTATGACTTATTTCCATCTGATCTATGAATACATTTGGTTCATAGAAGTTTAGCAATTTGGGTAAGATGCCGTAATTTGTAAGTGAGAATGCAATGCCTAAACATTTTGTTCATGACTTCAGGACAGGTCTTGTGAAGTGGGCAGGAAGCAGCTTCTGCCATACTGCACTGACTTGAAAATGTGATCTTTTCATTCTGGGGTGTTATGAAATTCAGATTCATATATGTTGCTCTTGTGGATGTAGTCATGTGTGTGGTCGGGGGTTGATCACTGGTTGTTCCATTAATTCTTATGTGAGGAACAGTGCATCATAAAATACTTCAAACAGGCCAGTGTGATAAAGAGAAACAATAATTCCTAGCTGTTCACAAAATATTTGATGCATTAATATATAAATATTTATGGGATATTATATGACATTTTAGGTTATCTGTGCATTGTGTGGTTTTGTAAATTTTGTGTGTTCAACAATTGCCATTTTTATTAAAAAACAGAGTCATAATCCTTTTACCATTTTGAACTGTTCAGTGCCTTATTATTAATATTCACCTTGGTGATTATTTCTTAAAAAAAGTAGCCCAGCACCAAAATGTACTCCTTATGCGTTTGTGTGTGTGTATGTGTGTGTGTAGTTGAATTATATAATATGCTACAATTTTTGTTAAATATTTATTTTTATCTATGTGATATGTGCTTGATGTTAACTCTCTTTTGCATCTGAATTATATATATATATACATATATCTATATTTGAACTAGAAGTCTCTTAATTTTAGAAGTCCTTACTTTAAATTATAATATAAAGAACATGCTATTCCAAATAAATTCTTAATAAATACCAACCACAGAAAATATGACTTTCATTTTTCATTGATATGAGCAGTTTCCTAAATAAAGTATGTTACACTATTGCTTTTGTTTGCCTTCTGTGATATGTTAAAACAAAAATGAGAGATGTTTTCATAAGTATTACAGGATTTCACAGAAAGGGGTACCACTGGAAAATATTTATGGCTGGACAGAATGGAATATATACTCATTAGAAAGAGCAATTGAGCATATGTTGGTCAGCAACTGAGCAGATTAAGTGCACATCTGCGAGGGATATTTGCAACATCAGTTATCGGGATCTTTCAGGACTGTAGCTATGATGTGCCATTGTGGGTTTGTGTTTTTATTTTTCCAGCAATAAGGAAATAAAGATGATATGAATTGCCTAAACTCTCATGTTATTTTCTGCTGAACATTTAGTTTTAAAATGCAAGGACATTGTTCATCTTGAGGAACCCAGCCAACAATGGCACCAAGTGAGTGAGGTCTTGCATATGTGTATGCAATGAACTCACACAGCTTCACATCTCAGGAAACAGATGCTGCCAATGCTTGGTCATAACTGGTGAATAGTCTACCAATATAAGGAAAAGTATCTTTGAAAAAGGATGGTTAAAATGAATACTAAAAAGTGAAAACAAGGGCTTGTTTCTATCCACAGTAACATCCAGTGGGACTGAAGACTGTAAATTTGCCCTCAAGTCTTGGATTTACAGAACTTTGTTTATCATCCAGTCTGGTTCTTACCTACCTAAGGATTCTCAGGCAATTCTGTTGCTTCCATAGTACCAAAATTTGAAATTAAGAGTGCTTGAGGGAGATTGTCAAGTAAAGTGCATTGTTTCCATTTTCTGTAATGGTGGCAGACAAGACTAGCTTCCATCATGCTAGTCTTTTCTCATTTACACCCCTCCTGACATTGGGGAGCAGTACACTCAGCATGGTGCTAAAAATATTTTGAACTGCCTGTTGGATGAAAAAAATGAACAATACAGCCTAGATATAGTGAGGAGGGCCTTGATCCTGCCTCAAAGCAATGTGCTAGACTTTGTTGACTCCCCAAGGGAAGCCCTATCCTCTATGAGGAGTGGATGGGGAGAGGGATAAATTTAAAATAAATTTTAAAAAAAGACAGAAAAAAAGAGCAATAAACAGATTTTGAAAGTCAGCTGGAAACATTGGCTTTGCTGTCTTGAGTACCAAATACCCCACCTTGCCTTTGTCTCTGTGGAAGTAGCTTGTATGTTATGGCTACTACTAGAAGCCATATTACAACTGCAAGAGAAAAGTAATTTATTTATGGCCTTGTTCTGTTATCAGATATATCGACCCTTACATTCTAATACATTCGAATGCGAAAACCCAAACCTTCCACTACAGTTTCTTTGGGTTTTCTTTCTTTTTTTT
>LOJH01025090.1:0-15698 GCA_001685095.1 Ellobius talpinus
CCTATGCTGTGTCTTCGGCAAGTATCCTGGTGAAGCTATTACAGCAAGGGCAGCCTGCTGCCTTCAGTGAACATCTAGTGAGGGCTGAGGAATGTGTATACAGCCACCCATGTCTGCTCACTAGGCTGCAATCTATGAAGATTTTACATGGTTATTACATCACCAGCTTTCCTAATGGCCCGAGGAGACACATGGCAACTGTCATCTCACTTGTGAATAAGGTGATAGAATGCTGGAGTATCAGAGTAGGAATTGTTTAATTCGTTCAAATCATGACAATTTCTTTCTCATGGTGATAGGTTATCTTCAACACTGTCATACTTGGGACCATCCTACCAGATAGTCAGCCTTCCTGCAGATAAACAAAACCTAGGCTTCCGTTGCCTGCCCTCCTACTACATCTGAGATTCTTAAATGTCCCGGTATCATAACGGCTTCTCACCCCTAGTTTGACCACATATCAGCCTGTATCCCCATATCACATATCCCCCTTGCTGGGGACTGCCCCTATGGTGCCTTGCCACTTTCCTTGCTAGTTGGTTGCAAATAGGATGTATCTTCCACTTTCTGTTTATCTATCTATCTATCTATCTATCTATNNCTGGAACTAGCTCTTGTAGACCAGGCTGGCCTCAAACTCACAGAGATCCGACTGACTCTGCCTCCCGAGTGCTGGGATTGGGATTAAAGACGTGCGCCACCATCGCCCAGCCCATCTTCCACTTTCTGTTTATGGCAAGGAACCACATCAATCCTTAGATTATGCTCAGGTATGTCCTTAGCAAAATACCCAGGACAGCATTTACATCCTGATGTCTTCACAGACCTTTAGCTGTGTGGTGGAAAGAGAGGGATCAGGGAGACTTCTATCACCCAGAGGTTTAACTTTGAGCAAGAGTTTTCTCTGACAGGCAGAGTCCACAGTCTGTCAGAAGTGAGTGCAGCCATTATGGCTAGCTGCCAAGTATGGGGAATCTGGTGAGAAGGAGGCTGGCCAAGGTAAAGCCTTATATGCTATGCAATTAGCATGGACCTATGGGCAGGTAGTGAAACGTGATTTAAAAAAATGAAACAAACAAAAAAAAAACACTTAAACTTAAACTGAAAGAAAAAACACCTAAGAAAGAAGGAATTCTCACTTTCCCTATGCAAAATGGAGCTGACATTGGGACACCCCAGGGGTTTCTGGGGTGACTGAGTTAATGGGGAAAGATGAACAGAACAGGTGAGGAGTCTATACACATGGCAAACCCCAATCCAGAGGAATCCTACAATCTAATCCTCTAGTGTCCAATGTAGTATCTAATCCTCTGAATGCTGGCCTTTCCTAATCCTTCTGACTCCTCTGTAAAGAACGGCTTTGCTTCACCTTGCATATGAAGAAACTGATGATCGCAACAGCAAGAGCTCCACATCACCAGGATCAAAACTTCATCTCTTTGGCCTCATCTGCCTCTGCAACAAAATACGCGAGCTCTATTAGACAAGACCACGATTTCATTTAACGGCACTCAGTGGTTGGTATCTGGAAAGCACATCAGGGAAAACATGGTAAAGAAAAATTAGATACCATCAGTGACCTTCCTTATTTTCCGGGCTCTGTGCCTGGCAGGAGACAGAAGATGTAATGCTCCATGTAGATGATATCCTAATCAAGAGATTTATATTGGCAATCCTTGCCTTGAGACTCAGATTTACATTTTTAATTTTTTCCAGTTGTATGGATACATACATGCATGTATCTATACGTGGCATGGACTGATATATATGTATATACATATATATCACCTATATGTGATATATATATATCACATATAAATGTGCCTTTATTTAAATATGCATGTGTGTATGAAGAACCAGTGGCTGACATGAAGCGCTATACACGGTAGTAGTTAAGTTTCGGTCTCCACTTGGATTTTGCATCTGAGAAGGTAATAAAGGCAAAAAAAACAAGCTGCAACAATCAGATTCCTACTCCCCGAAATCGGTGTACTTTTATTTTTTTGTAGGAGCCTGAAACTCTGAAGCATACTGGAGATGATCTTATTCTGCCTGTCCATTTTAGGTAGACAATCAGCACAGCTAAGTATACCATTATAGAAAGCGTTAGTGTGTGTGTGTGTGTGTTCAGGTGTGTGTGTTCAGGTGTGTGTGTTCAGGGGTGTGTGTGTGTGTGTTCAGGTGTGTGAATCAGTGTGTTTCTGTGTATATGTGCATGTGTATGTATACATGTATGTTTATGTTTGTATGTCGTCACACGTTACATACATGTGGAGGCTAGAAGACAGTCTTGGTTGTGGTTTCTCAGGGGTCATTTCCCTTGATTTTGGAGGCAGGATCTCTTATTGGCCTGCAGTTCACCAAATGCCATAAGGTGGTTGGCCAGTAACCCTCAGGGATCTGCTTGCCTCTACCTCCCCAGTACTGGGGTTACAAGCAGGTGCTACTGAGCCCATCTTTTTAAATGGGTGCTGGGGCTCGAATTCAAGTCCCCTCATTTGCATGCCAAGTACTTAATCTGGTGAGCCACATCCTTGGCCCCTGTGCCATTTTTTATCTCTTTTAAAGTTTCATTTATTTTGTGTACAGGTGTGAGCCCATGTGAGTCTGTATGCACCATGTAACACCTAAAGAGGCAAGAAAAGGGCATCAAATATCCTGGAACTGGAGCTGCGGGTAGTTGTGTGCTGTTCAAATGTGTGCTGGGAACTGAACCTGGGGCTTCTGCAAGAACAGCAAGCTCTCTTAACCCTTAGCCAGTGAACCTTATTCCCAGCACTCCATGCACCATTTTCATGTAAGTATAAATGAAAACCAGTCTTGCTGCCATTAGCCAACTGTCTAAAGCATCCCAGAAACATGTCAAGGAGGGTATCTGACACTCCTGTCTCTCTGGAAGCCTCCACCACACAGGGAATGTCTTCGTCAAAGGGACTGAGTGGCTTCTGCACGCCCTTACTACCCTTTCTTCACAAGTCCACTCTCCAGTAATCAAGTCCTCTGTCAACTGTGACACCAGTCACCGCGTGCTCTGACAGACACGCCTGCTGCTTCTAACTTGCAGTTGGTCACTTTAAAGACCAATCGGAACATTTAAGGAGCAAAAGCATGCTCCTTCTTTAGATGTTAATATCTTAGAGCTTTGGTTGCAGTTACAATCACAAGCTAGTAAATCCTGCTTTGTGAGAAACTGCTCATTCTAGGCAATACCTTCCAAAGTGTTATGATTGAACTGGGAATCCTCTGAGTTGACAGTTCATACCATAGAATAAAAAAGAGGGGGGAAAATCACAATTTAGCAATTCAGGTATTTTTTACATACAGGACCTTATTTTCATATTATTTATTCACCGAGGGTGGGCTTATTCTAAGATACACTACCCTTTCCCTCTACCCTGCAAAACAAAGCTCCGTGAACACCACACCAACTGGCAAACTGTTCTTCGAGCATCACGGTCACCAAACTGTCTTTTTTCCTCCCAAGGCAGAACACCAAAACTTATATTATCTTATTTTTATGCTCCTATCTTAACTTTTGGGGGAAGGTTAAATTATTCTGAAAGTTCTAAGCCATCTACATATTTATTCTTTTTAAAGGTTCTGTGGTGTGTTAGCATCTGTATTGCCAGAAAACAAAATTTTCTTCAAAGTTATTCTTGGGCAGGCCTGGGACGCAACCCATATGTCCCACAGTTAGTGTAGCTCAAGGTTTTAATTTATGCCCCTTTTTTTCAAACTTCACTGTAATTTCCTTGGTTTGGCGAATGTGTGGTGCCACCTATGGGTCAGCTCTCAGAAGTTCACGCTCCTTTATCTGAAAATCAGGTTTCAAGCTAAGTCATGAAAATGAGGCTTTGAGGGTCTTAAAGATTTCAGACTGGGTGAACATAAATAGAATATCTTATCAATTTATTTTCTCTCAAGGAGTCGAGGAGTCATTATTCTTCTACCTAGGTCCCCAGTCTGGAAGAATTAGGAAAAACAGACACAGAAGTATTTTCTCATCCCTTCTAACCTCTTAAGACATTCCCCAGCTCCTCTGCCAAACTAGCCTCTTTGGGAGAGCATGTGTTCATTAGCCATGGGCTTTTGGAGAGAGGAGAGCATTGTGGCTGTTGGGTGAGAGCCGTGAGGATCCAGCAACTCCTGCTTTCCTCTTCCTTGTTGTCTAGACACTTGCAATGTAGAGATTAAAATACCTAGGGACCCAAGCCAAGGGAGAATTTCACAGGACAGCATTCTTGCTAATAAATCTCTCTCTGTAAACACCCACAGCCTTTGGAGCTGTGATCTTCCTCCCTTTCCATCCCAGGGTGTGATCACCCTTGCTCTCTAAGTAATTAGAACCATCAAAGAGCATAGAAATCATTTATATTCCTAAATATAGGGGAAACCAACAGAAGTAAGACTGCATTAAAGCACAGATCAGACCCTCCTTCACGTCTTCACAACTGATACCATGGGTATGTGCCCATGCCAAACTCCTCAAAACACATCCATTAAACAGATGCAATTTTCTATATATGGATTATGTACCAATAAACCTTTAAAAGTCAAACCTTGGATGGGAAAGGAAAATTAATTTTTAGTATTTCTGCTAATCCTTCTGCCCAAATGATGGCCTTTCTTTTTCCTTTCCATTTTTTTTTAAATCTTTGGTCTAACAAAGAGCAGTTGGGCAGCTCTGGATGGAAAAACTCAGCGGTGAACTAGCGTGTAAATTAGAAGCTGTGGCTGTAAAGGCGGATGCGTGCAACAGTGGGAGTGGAGAGTGTGTCTGCCTTGTAAATTTAATTAAACAGCAGGTGCAAAAATCAGGTCATATGGCTTTGATGTGCCCCGTGCGCGGATGACAACCAGACAATGATTCTAATATGAAGAAATTTGCATACATTTGCATCGGACCGCAGAGAGCGCTGGGCCCTTGCCACATTCTGCATTTTATATCTAGGAAGTTGAATAAGATTTGAATGAATGATTTCTATTTAGACGCAGCGGAAAAATACAACGAGATTTCAGCACTCATGCAGGAGGCCATGTGGACAGCAGGGAAGGCCTATGAGGCTCCCCCTGAAAAGCAACCGCCCTCCTGAGCAGCGGAGGATGCCTCAAAATGGAAGGAGGCAGACAGCAAGAGGGGAGGAGAGGGAAATGTACTGTACTTTGATTTTTTTTAGAGACTTTCACAGAAGGTGCTACATTGATTAAGCCCTTCCTTTGTGAGCTTATCCTGGGCGTAGCACACATTATTCTTTTTGCTCCCATCGTCCGTGCTATAAATCCTTGAATACAAAAATTAGAAAGACTTCTCTGATGAAGCAATTAGCCTCTTCTATAATCTGCTTCTGCTTTTAAAGGAACGTCTTTGCTGCCGCGTGATGTAGATCTCACCTTCTACAGCAGCCCGCCAGGATGTTTAGTGCAGATGATGTCCCATGTGCTTGTGCCCCCTTGCACAGATAGGATTACAAATACGCAGTCTCCCACTGCTGGCCACCAGCATCCTCTCTGGGGCACTCGGGAGAAAGTACTGAAGGGTAGAGAGGCCAAAGAGCTCCAGCAGAGCTGATGGGCACAGCAATCAAAGGGCCCCAGCAGAATTCCACTGGGTAGCCTCACAACCGCTGTAGCCTCTAGAAGCAACCATCCTTTGTGGGTCTAGAGCTCATCAGAAATGGTTCTGGCCCCATGGCCACATACACCTCTAGCCAATCCTGGAGTTCAGGGTTCCGAGACTGACTGAGGCAGAGCCTTGCCTTGCCTGAAACAGATTCTGAGAGGAGCCCCTGCTAGCTGCATGGAAAATGCTATAGGTCAGCCCTGATTTTAATGAACAGAATCAAATGATGTCAGAAGAAAAGATGCCATTGGGTGTCCTGCCCATGTACTTGGACTGTTAGCTATTGAAACCAAATCCCATAATTATGCATACTTGGGAAGTTAGCTTTTAAAGGCAGGCTTGATCATGAGATCATGCTAATTTATTACCTGCCAGATTAACTTGCTGACAGTGAAAGTGGTGAGATATCTTAAAATATTGCATCCAGAAGTCAGGGCTTTTATCTGAGTGCGTTTTCCCAAATGCTCAGCATAGAAGACACAGCAGTAGCTTTTAACTGTACACAGCATCTCTCATCCCCCAACGTGTTGCAAATTTTAGAGAGGCCAGAATCCTTTCTGTTTGTCACAACGGACTCATCATTCATGCCAGGGCTTGGTACAGGGCTGCCATTCATAAATATGCTTAATTAATCGAATGTTTTTTATTTAAGAATCTAAGTTAAGATTAAGTTTAGATAGCTAATCTTAATAAATACGACAAATCTGGGGTTCAGAGGGAAGGAAAAGGTGAACACATTCGCTCAGCCTTAGGAAGTAGGATGTCTGTTACATCACACAGGCATATAAGGTGCAGGGCAGTGGCCCAGGGTTCTAGAGTCTGGTTCTCATTGAGTAAACAGATAACGCAACAAAGAAACATTCAAAAATATCCATGAGGGCACAATGTAACCTTCCCCTGAAAGACATGCACGTGCACGCGCGCACACATACACACACACACACACACACACACACACACGCATGCACGCACGCACGCACGCACGCAGGCACACACACGGTAAGAGGGCTAGCGCACATTAGGTGCTCTGAGTGGGTGAGCAACAGCTCTAGCTCCTCCCCGCCACCGTGTTCTTTGACCCCTTCCCTCTGGAGTTCTCACTGGACTCTCCTCCCCTGAGGCGGCCTTGAATCCACACCAAGCTAAGCACTCACCATGCTGCGTTGCAATCCCGTCTTTGGGTCCAGCCTGTTATGACAGCATGCCACCAGATGCTTCCTGGGCTCTCGAGAGGTTGGGGCAACATCTGGAAAGCGCTTGTGAGTCCCACATTCAGGTCTCTTCATGGTAACATTGGAGGAAATGCGTGCTGCAAATGGCACTTGATGAGAGCTGAGGAATTTCTCAACGGAGGCTCAGACAATTAAAAGCGTCTTTAGTGGTACGGATCCGGGGGCATTGAGAAGCAGAAGTGTGTGTAGGGTAGAGATAGGTTCAGAAGAAGGGGTCTGACTCTCTTCTACTGGAATTCTGCTCGGGCTTCCTTGACAAACACTTGCTTTGACAGCTGCTTGTCTCAAGACAAGTCCTATCCTCCGGCAGTGTTCGTGTTCCAACTGTGTTTAACTGTCCCTGAAGAAGGCACAGTCATTATGCAGCTTTGTTTCAGCTTTGAGGTGATGACTGTCCATCAAAAAAATCTTTTCCTGTGGGTTTTGGGACCTATGTTTTCCTCTTTGTCCTTAAAAGAAGTCAGTAAGTTTCTACTACCAGGCAGCATGACGCAACTGGGGCTACTTGACATCCCTACTTGTCACTGTCCTGGGTGTGCCACACTCCAAAAGCACTGCTCTCACACCTATTAAAGGAAAATTACACTGCTGTGCAATGGTCTTCCATGCCTCTGTTCAGAAGCATGGTTCCAGAATGGTGTGTGCAGGGAAACGTATTCTAACCGCCAGCTTCATTCATGCTCACCGTGGAGGGTGAATGAGGTACAAGGGGATCGAGGATTAGGGAGACACATGCAAATAGGGATGAGAATACAGGTGTCTTAGACCTTGACAGTTATGAACAAAACACAACCGAGACACAAAGTCACCAGCCTCGGAGGTGAGAGCGCCTGGGCCATCTATTTCCAGACCCAACCACCCCCACCCCTGATTTCTGGCATGAACTTAGCAAAGGTCAGCATAGCAGCAGGGCACACTTACCACTGTGACTTGAGTCTGCTCACGAAATGAGACTCGTTTTCTGTGTAAATGGGCAATCTGAGTGGCTAATTATAAGTCACCCTCACTTAAAAGGCAAAAGCCCTATCTCTCCTCATCAGAGAAATGAAAAAATAAAACCACAGTGGGGTAGCCTGCTGTCAGACTGGTCACAGTTATAAGGACAAAAAAGAAAAAAATAACCAATCCCCCAGGGAGGGAGGGAGGGGGGACACCCCTTCTCTTGTTGGTGGAAATGTAAGTTAAGGTGGCCAAGGTGGGTAGCAAGGTGGTAGTTGCCAAAGATATATACATTCCATGCTATTGCAGCACCACAAAGATGTAAAAGCAACTCAAGTGCTTATCAAGAGAAAGGTGGGTGGTGTGGGAGTCCTTCTGTATATGTGTTGCTTTTATTGGTCAATAAATAAAGAAGCTGCTTTAGGCCAATGGCTTAACAGAATATAGCCAGACTGGAAGAGACATATAAAGAGAGTAAGCAGAGTCAAGTGAAAAACCATGTAGCCCTGCTGTAGACAGATGCCGGATGCCAGACAGAACTTTACCCGGTAAACCACAGCCACGGGGCAATACACAGAGTAATAGAAATGGGTTAACCAAAGATGTAAGAGCTAGCTAACAATATGTTTAAGTGATTAGCCAAGCAATATTTTAAATAATATAGTTTCTAAGTGATTATTTCGTGGTCTGGCATCTGGGAACAAATAAGTGACCTCCTATTACAGATAAGTGGCCTACTACAGCTTGGCCTACTACAGATTGGCGCACTATGTGGGGCACAAACCCATGGCCCTGGGATTAAGAGTCCCATGCTCTATAAGTGATGGGCAAATCAGTGATTTAAATAATATAGTTCCTGAGAGGTTATTTCGAGTCTGGGTAGCCAGAAACGAGCAAGCAGCCTCCTACAATAGGTGGGGACAAAATGACGTTGACATCACACTGCAATCCTATTCGTTAGAGAAGGAGGCCATCTATTATCATGAATCTGGAGCACACAAGTTAAATGAAAGAAGTCAGACATAGAAAATGACTACTGGTCCAGGAGCACTCTTGCCAACAGAGCCACAGTGGCAGAGGCAACACGCACAACTGGTCTGTGTCCAATGTCTTTCCACCTCGCTTTGGTTCCCAAGGCTGCCATTTGAAATGCTGTGTCCTCCAAAGGCCTGCGTGTTACAGAGGCTTTCATTCCAGCTTTAAGAGCTGAGTTCTAGTGGAAAGACACCTCTAGTGGCACTGGAGGTGTGTTCCCTTGAAAAGCACAGTGGGACCCTGTCCTTTCTCTTTCCCTTTTCTGTGTCTGACCAGTTGGTGAGTGGCTCTCTGTACTTTGTTACCAACCCTGAGATGTTGCCTGGTTATGAGACCAGAATTAAGAGTGGCAATTGGGTATGGGGTGAATCCTCTAAAAGCGTGAGCCAAAATTCGACTTTCTTTCTTTGTAAGTTGACTTCTTCAGTTATTTGTTATAGTAACTCAAAGATGACAGACAGCCAAGTGATAAGATTCTATGATCATCAGTTATCATAATTTGGTGTGAAGTTGTGAAGTTGAAGGCTATATAAATGTTTTCTACCTGCCAAAGGATTTCAGACAATTGTACTTGCTGATATGTTCATATATCAGCACCTGCTTTTTGGTGGGTTCCTTTTTTGTTTTAAGACAAACTTTCAAGTATCCGAGCATGGCCTCTGTGGCAGATTGTCACCCTGAATTTCTGATCCTCTTGTATCTACCTCCCCATTGCTGTAACTACAGGCATGCACTACCATACTGAGTGTGGGCGGTGTTGGGAATATAACCCTGAACTTCATGTATGCTGGACAAGCACTCCACCAAACAGTAACATTCTCGAACTCCTGGTGTTGAGTTTTTTGCCTTTGCCCTTCTTCCTTCCTCCTGCTGAAAGGATATCAGTGGGCACCTTTTTATGGGTTAAATACTGAGAAATCCCCACGAAGCAGGATTTGTGTTCAATCAACAATCACAGTTTCACTTCATCAAGTGGAACACGCACGGTATTTGAATCAACTGTTGGCGGAGCCTCGGCAGACATTGTCTACAGTCATGCTCACTTCTTGTCACGCCTGACATCTGAGGAAGTTTCTGAATGGCAGAGGGAAGTGAACGTCTCAAAATAGCATGCATGCAAATTTAGTTGGAGCACAGATCCAAATTTAATGACAATATAAAGAGAGCTTAAGAAATCCGTCCCAGTAGAAAATATACTGTACCAGACCAGGGCTGTTCTTGCTCCCATTCATTGTTCCAACCACAGTGCTTAGACTACAGTGAAGCCCGGCTTGTATAAGAGACCAGTAAATCAAATACCATTTGATTTAAAGTTCTACATTAACATAGCAGTAACTGTATAGAGAAAGTCTGATAAAGTAAAAGGAATTTCCAGATGCCCCATCTCTGTCACTAGCATCTTAATTAGGATATTACATATGTTAACAATAATGACCAACAATGAGCTCAGATTGATGTATTATTACTATTCTCAACTAAGGGTTGCCATTTATTCCCATAGCTTTAGCTATATTAAAAATGTGTGTTTGTGTCTGTGTGTTTCAGTACACGGGTACATGCATATAGGTGAAGGTCAGAGGTCAACTTTAGATTGCTTCATCAGTGTCTCTCCACCTTGATTTTTATGGGGGTCTCTCACTAGGACCTGGAAATTATCAATTAGGTTAAAGCGATTGGACCACCAAGCTCCAGGAATCTTATCTACCTCTCTTTGTCTCCCAAACTCTGAGATTAAAAAAGTTTACCAATACATAGTGGCTTTGTTTACTTGTGTTTTGTGTGGATTGTGAGGCGTGCACTCCGGTCCTTGTGTTTTGTGTGGGTTGTAGGGTGCACCCTAGTCCATGTGTCTTGTGTGGGTTGTGGGAGTGCACCCTAGTCCTTGTGTTTTGTGTGGGTTGTGTGAGTGCACCCTAGTCCCTGTGTTTTGTGTGCACTGTGGAAAGTGCACTCTGGTCCTGAACTGAACCATGTTCCCAATCAAAACTTAGCTGCTGCTTAAAATCTTTTCTGATTTCTGGATCCAATAAAGGGATACCCATCATATTGAGTTGCATCTTCTTGGGCTCTTACTATCCTCGATGTCCCTCTGGTTTTCTATAGTTTTGATGGCTTTCATGGTTTTGAGGAACACTGAACAAGCATGGTACAGAATGTCCCTGAGCTGAGATTTTGCTGACTTTATTTTTTCACAATCAGACTCTGATTCTTGGGAGAAGACAAGAGAAATACCAACCATTTTCATCTCATCAAGAAGAAAAGTGTGGTGCTATCACAGGACTTACTAGTGGAGTTGACAGTGATCTCCAACCTGAGGTCATGACCATCAGGTTTCTGTTACAAAATTCATCATTTCCCAGCTGTGCTCTTTGGACAGAGCTCACTACACTAACCCATATCCAAACAATTACGCCGTCTTATAGAGGATGCTATAGCTAGATAAATTACCTGATATTTTATAGATTGATCTTTTCTTTTTTGTTTGTATTGATAGGATTTGTGGTCATTTAGTGTGCACACTTGCTTATAACACAATAATACTTTATTTATTGTGTTGCTCAAATGTTTCCAGCTATTGAAATCCAGAATTATTCCTCTTGGCTCCTTGCTAATGTGCACTCTCCCACCACTGTGGGGTGTTTGTTTCCTTTTAACCCTTCTAATTTCCAAGCACTGCAAAAAAGGGGGAGGGGCCAGGCTTATCTGAGTCCTCAAATCTGAGATTTTCATCTGTGGGGCACTGGTCACTTTCATTCTTGAAACCTGGGTAAGAGCCAAGATCTAAGCACTGGAAACTTCCATGGTTGTGCTGCCTCTATCTCCAAACCATCTCTGTTAACTAAGGAGAAGAAGTGAGTATACTCACCTGCATCCCTTCCCCTGCCTGCACACCCATGTGTGTGTGCACAGGTGCAAGCTCACACATGTGTGTGCATGTGTAATATTTTCTGTGTGCCTAGGCAAATTTTTTTAAATGAAAGACACAAGAGACTATTTTTAAAAGCAAACCAGCAGCAATATGAGTAAGTGAAAGGGAAATGCTTAGGTCTTTAGTGATGAAGTAAGACTATGAAAACAAAAGGTTAAGGACCAGAGAGGTGGTGCAACAGTTAAGATCACTGGCAGCTCTTGCAGAGGATCCAGGCTTGATTCCCAGCATCCGTTTGGTGGTTCACAGTGATCCACAACTCCAGTTACAGGAGATCTGACATGCTCTTTTGACCTCCACAGGCATCAGAAGTGCACGTGGTGTGTATACATACATGTAGACAAAATAGTCACATATAAAATAAAATGAATAGGATATTTAAAGACAAAAAGTGAAGAGATGGGATAGATTTTGATAATATTTTAAGGGGGCACACCCCAGGGTGCAGTGAACCACAGAGTGACATCTGTACTGGAAATGCAGAGAGTTCTCTACTCAAAGGTAGCCTGGACTTGGACTTTGTCCAGGGTTAGGTCATATGAGGTCATGAAGTCACACTCAACTACTCTCCGTTTTATCCTCGAGGCATGGTCTCTTACTGAACCTGGAGCTCAAGAATGCTGTCTGCTTTGGGAAAATGTTCTTGTACACTGTAATGATTTGTCACTCATATTAGTTTAATAAAAATTTGATTGGCCAGTAGCCAGGCAGGAAGCATAGGTGGGGTGACCAGACTAGGATAATTCTGGGATGAGGAAAGGCAGAGACTCAATCATCATCCAGAAGCAGAGATGAGAATGCCTTACTGAGAAGAAGTACCAAGCCACATGGCTAAATATAGATAAGAATTATGAGTCAGTTTAAGTTGTAAGAGCTAGTTAGTAATAAGCCTGAGCAATTGGCCAAACAGTATATAATAATATAAGCCTCTGTGTGTTTAATTGAGACTGAATGGCCATGGGACTAAATGGAACTGAAACAGCCATCTATAGCCATCTCTATATGAAACAGCCATCTATAGCCTCCCAAGTGCCTCACACCCATCTTGCTTTTACTTGAGTGCTGGGGGTCCAAACTCTGGCCCTCACGATCACAAAACAAACACTTTCTCCACTGAGTCATCTCCCCTTCCACACTCATGTCTCCCCTTTCACACATCTTTGACATTACAGGTATGTAACCACCACATCCCCTTACACGGCTGAGACTAGTGATCTCCTCTGAGAAACACTTCTGATTAAATGCACTTACAATGGTCAATTCCCCTCCCAGCTAAACTGCGAGACACTGGATTACATCCAAGGCACTGGGGTCTAAGGGGAAGACCAGGTGGGGAGGCAGTGAGTCTAGGGACATTTCATTCCACTCTTCCTCTGTGTTATAAACATCTTCCATGAATTGTCAATTTCAACGTGAGTTCCATCAAGACTGCTTCGTGAACCTCCCATGCGCAAATGCTTTCAGACACAGGTCTGTGTCAATCTTCAATCTGTTTGTTTGTTTTAAATACTGAGACGACTCCCTCTTAAGACCTAACCTATTCAGAAGCAAGAAGAAATACTGACGCTTGCAGTCATTGCCTCCCAGATGAGCTGCAAAGACATATATGACTATTGCAATGGCAGGCGCCCCCAGCTGCATGTCTCATCACCACGGTGTGCCTGGAACAAATCGCTGTATGAAATCACAACACTTCATTTTGCATGTTTTCTTGCAGGGAACTCGTTTCCATTTGGAGAGAGCCAGAGGGAAACTGGCTCAGGCCCCACTGCATCCCTGGGGAGGGGGAACAATGGGTTTGCTGCTCACTAGCTGACTCTCACTGTGAGTGAGCAAGCTGGTTCCCTAGTCATACAACATTGTAGGGTAGCCATCATTGTAAACGGTAAAGCAGAAGTTCCATGTCAGTCTCACACTTGGAATTTGTGGGTTTTGTGTTCACTGACATATCTGGAATGGAGGCTTCCTATGTGGGAGTAGGGAGGCAATGTAAGACAGGTGGCCACTGCATCAGCTGCTTCCCCCACTGCAGATCGTCCCCACATCTTTCTTTCCAGGTGTAGTCAATGCCACCCTGCTGTGGCATAGATATGAACCATCCTATGGAAGATTGTGTACTGAAGACTTGGTGTCCAACTGGTGGCATTATTGAGAAGTATCTGGGTCATAATGACCCTTAGTTCATAATGGATTCATTACTATGCAAGGGGCACAGGTCATTGGGAGCATGCCTTTGAAGGATGTACTCTGTCCTTCATCCATGTGCTTCCTAGTTGCTATCAAGCAAGAAAGTTTTTTCCCCTCATACCCTTTTGCTATAATATTCTGCCTCCTCATAGATTCATGGAGGATAAGTCAGTCAATCTACAACAAAAACCTCCAAACCCACAAGCTAATGTTCAGCAGGAAGCCATGTTCTATTTGCACACATTCAGACATTTGTAAATGGAGACTCAGAAGAAAGCTTCTGGGGTATTAAGTAGCATCTGTGGAAGACTGTGGCTGCGGACTCCACCTTCATGAGGCCAAAGGCCAAACCTGGGCAGAGTTGAATCCATGGAAGAGCTTTGACTGGTGAGGAGACCCTGGAGCCAACAAGATAGGTCAACTGTGACCAACCAAAAGGCTGACTCACTAAATTCTAGCCAGTTCAGCTGACATCCTTGTCCCAGACTTCATGTTAACTAAGGCAGATTTGTGGGCGTGTGTTTGCAATCCTAGTACAAAGGAGGTGAGAACAGACCAACCCCTATGGTTCCTGTACTCCTGCCTCCTGCCTGCCCTCACATGACCAGCACCCAAATCACCACCAGCAGTACATGTCTCTTGCTGCCATGCTTCCCCATCTTAAGAAAGTAAAATCCCCCTGAGACCATGAACCTCAGCAGATGTTCCCACCTTAAGTTGTCTCTGTCAGATATTTATTAATAGAGGTGAGAAATGAACCAAGGAGACTTCTAAGGCCCGATGTAATTGACGGAAATACGAAGGGTTTCCCCCATAGTTCCATTTATGCCTTCTCCGACTAGAGGATGAGATGACAGGAACGGAGACCCTAAGGCGGGTTTGGGCAAGTGACTATCACCCAGTCTGCTGGGTGAACAGTAGGAGACCAAGTAAATGAGTGGCACTTAGGGCAGGGGCCCAGCTTCACACAGCAGATCATGCAAGTTCGTGTTACTGAGCTTCTAGATCCAGAACCCCAGGATATGGATGGGATTTGAGGTTATCTACTTGGGAGACAATGATGAAGGCAATGGAAAAATAGTGCCTGGGAAGAAAGGGTAAGAAAATGCCAAGAGTAGGCCACTCCCACTGCCTGGCTCCCACTGCCATTTAGTATGATTTTTAGAAACACTATCTTATTGTCCCATGGAGATGGCTCAGTAAATACAGTGCTTGCCATGTGAGTCTGGGGAACAACGTTTGAATCCCATGTAAATATTGGATGGATGTGGTAGCCTGTATGAGATCAGAGCCACCAGGAAGCCTGAGCAAATTGGCTAGATAGTCTGGTCTAATCAGTGAGCTCTAGGCTCTACATAGGCTGGTCTAATCAGTGAGCTCTAGGCTCTAGTGAAAAACCTTGCCTCAATGTATAAGGTTGAAAGCAACTGAGAAAGGACACATGACTTCAACATTTGGCTTTCACATGCATGTGTATACATGGGGGCGGGCATCCACAAGTTCGTTCACATATATTCAAATATACAGATATACACACAGAAAAAAACTAACTTAGAAAGGTCAAAAGAAACACCACCTGTGCCCCTGGCTCCCCTTGCATTTCTGTATACAGAATGAAGTGGAACTAGGGCAAAGGTAAGATGAAAGTGTTGTTAAAGCTTAGAGTGGGTTATGGAGACAGCCAGAGAAAGAATGCATGGAGAATCTACAGGACCTCAGTCCAGAAGTGAAAATTCAAACACAGTGGAATGAATGT
>LOJH01025091.1:8672-20391 GCA_001685095.1 Ellobius talpinus
AGATCTGCCTGCCTCTGCCTCCTGAGTGCTGGGATTAGAGGCGTGCACCACCACTGCCTGGCTCAGAGTTTGCTTCTTGTATACTACACCTGGGTCATGTATTGAGTCTGTAAACCCCTGATAGAGACAGAAGACTCTGGATCCTCTGACATCATCATGTGTTTTTCTTCATCTGCCTCAGGAAAGCTATGCACTCGCAGGCCAGAATTGGTGCGCTGGAATAATACAAACATACCACACAGGGGAAAACCATTTCCAGACAGCCGAGAAAGAAAGGAAAGGGACTCAGAAAATTAACCCCGAAGCTGAGGGGAGTGATGCATGCTTATGATCCCCATACTCAGGACGCTGAGACGAGTGGATAGCCATGGGTTCCAGTCCAGACTGGGCCCCAGTGAAAGACCTTGTATCAAAACAAATCAAAAAACCAATCCCAAAAAACTACTCCCGAAACAGAAGAGACAATGAGAGCTTTGGGAACTGTAGGTGACTCCAGCGCCTTTATGCACTATGTATGTTCCCGCTACCTCAGCTGAGGGAGAACCCAGAAGTTCAAACCCTTTGTTCAAAAAACTGTTATAATTCCTTTGTGCCCCTTAGCAAAAGTGAAAATAAGCCGATGCTGCAGTACAATGCTTTCTCATGACATGAAGGCCGGGGAAAAGAATGTTTGTGTGCTTCCTTTCCAGTTCAGCTGTGGCTAATTCATGCCTACTGCCCCACCAGCCCTGTGATTGAAGCTGTGCACTCAGCCATTGCAGGCGGAAAACTCAGAGGGAAAACCCAGGCTCCAGTCCCATGGCTTCTGTTAAGCCTCTCACTGCTAAGGCCCAGTGATGTCATATGCTGCAGGACAAGATGAATCATGTGACCCTACTTCCTTATCCAGCTCAGAGATAATCAAATCTGAAAGACATCTAGTTTGAACATATCCTGAAAGGACAATTAATATAGTGAGCCCAATTGCATGCCAATGAATAGATTATCAGCCTAATCCAAAGAATCAATGATCCTTAGGTCTGGGGCAGGAAGTATAGAATGTGAACCCCAAGCATGGCATAGAATCTCATGATGACAGCACCTGCTCATTATATTCTCACAGGCCTGTCCTCTTTGCTCACATACAGACCCAAGGGCTGGGGTGAGCCAGGTGGGAGCATGTGCCCATGTTTCCTCCTGAGGAGAAGACACCAGTCCTAGCAGGTTAAAGCCCCACCCTCAAAACCCCACTTAACCTTCGTTATCTGCTAAAGGCCTTTTCTCTAACCATAATCTGCCTCCCCACTTCACAGGTTTAAAACTGACTTTCAGGGCATTCATGCCTATGATGTAACTGTACCAAAAGGACATAAGACTCGACTGAAAGAACTCCCAATGCAAAACCAGAATGATTTGCCAACAGGATGAATAAATATAATGGATAAGAACCCTAACAGTTCATACGGATACACAGAAGTGATTGCATAATTTAGTAATAGGTATAAGAGACAGAGCTTCATCCAAATGAGTTCCAAGTAACATATATATATATATGTATGTATGTATGTATGTATGTATGTATATATCCCTTACAGAACAAGAGCACAATCCCCCCATTATCCTATTGCTTCACAGTGGGCTGTGTGTATTAACTTCCTGCCAACTTGCACAATGTGGAAAGAAAGACAAGGAATAACTCCACAGCACAGAAATCTGACAGACACAGCAGGTGACCAAGGTTAAGGTCTACAGAGATAAATCATGCTACAGCCTAAGATCTGCTTAACCTATCACTTGGTGGCCTTCCTTCCAGTGACACACTGCCCGAGGCAGACCGTGAGTAAAGCACCTGGTAGCGGTGTGCTCTCCAGGACACCTGGCCATCAAATCTGGGCAGTCATCAGAAAACAAAGTCTAAGAAATCACAAAGCCAAGAAGCGCCAAAGGACATGTAACATCTAATCATGGTGTGCTGTGCTGAGCAAGATCTGTTATGAGCTTAGTCATGTTTCTTTAAGAAAAGATAGGTATGTTTTAAAATAGTCCTAACTGTCAAGAGTTCAGAATATGATCTTATTAGAAATGAAGTCCATGCAATGTCATTGGTTAAAGTAGGGTCATGCAGAGCAGAAGACATCCCCAGTATATTATGGCTGGTCTCCTTAGAAGAAGATGGCCATGGGAGGTGATTCAGTGGGTAACATGCTTGCTAAGCTACCCAGGCATGAGGACCTGTGTTGAAATCCCCAGAACCTACATGAAAGTTAGGTATGGTGTCAAATATTTGCAACCCCAATGCTGGAAGAGTCAAGAAGGCAAACAGCTGGGCGGGCTGGCCAGTCAGTGTTGCCTAAATAGTGAACCCCAGGTTTAGAGATCATCTCTCAACCAATAATGTGGTAAGTTCTAAGGGAAGTGTTAATCACAAAGATGCAAGGAGAAAGACCACAGACCCATATCATCATGGCCAAATTAATTAAAGCAAGCAGTTATTTAAAGAAAGATTTAAATATTATATACATACATACATACATACATACATACATACATACATACATGGCCTGTCTCTCCCTAAAAGCAGGGTTCTAGGGATCAGCATTGGATGTAAGGGAGACAAGGTTTTTATAGCTCCAGGGCATGTGGTTTCCTATGGGTGATTTGGTGGACAAAACTGGCAGAGTTATAAGAGCAGATCATAAGCATAACAAATTAGTCAGAAAGACCTCCTAAAACAGACATGATTGCAAGACAGTCCCAACAAGATGGTCCCAACAAGATGGTCATAACAAGGTGGTCATAACAACCCTTTGAAGAAAAGATAGGGTTGTAATATTGTTATAATAGCAAAGATAAGGTTGTCATTTTCTGGAACAGGCAGTATAGAACTGTTTGTGGTTAAGGTTACAAGTAGGCCATAGCCCAACCTGGAGCAAGAGAGCTTTAGTTATAAACAGAAATGATCCTAGTTCGCCTTTAAGATACCTTTCAAGCCTAAGATGGAGCCAGGCTGGTTCATCAGAAGACACCTGCCAATCCTCGCACATGAGCTCACATGAACAAGCACACCTATCCACACAACATACACACATAAGAACCCCCACAAACTTAATCAGTAGGGCAACAACAAGATATCCGAGAGGTGTTCCAATGAGGGTCCAGTGAGGATGGTGTGCCAGAGACCTTGAAGCAGACCAATGACTCATGGCAATGCACACTTTTCAGGTGGGGCTGATTAGACAAGGGTGCATACTGCATGGCACACCACAGCTCCTGATGCCACTAGGACAGAGGAGTGAGGGGTTTTGTTTGCTTATTTTGTTTTTAATTAATTTTGGTGGTTTTTAGGGGGTGCATAGGTAAAGGGCAGATATGGAGGGACTGGAGGGTCAGCAGGATTTGGGGTGTATGATGTGTAATTCCCAAAGAATCAATAAAGAATTGACATCCATTGCCTTTTGGCAATGAATGTGAAGGCAGGGACTTAAGTTGTGCAGCTGTAAGCGAAGACCACCAAACCTACCAGGAAAGCACCAGAAAGGAGGGAGAGAAAAACAAGGTTCCCTGCAGGTTTTAGCGGAAGCACCACCTTAATGACCCCCACTGTGATGCAAGACATCTCTGATCTTTGAAAAGACCTCAGTTACAGAACTTTTTCATGGCAGCTATAGAAAACTAATACATGATCGTAGAACAAGAGAAAAACAGACACTAAGTAAACCCATGCATAGATGAACAGTCTGGCAGCATGAATAAACTGTGAGCTGTGGTCATTTAAAGGCATCACTCTATGTGTGTGAGTTGGAGGATGTGAGTCACCCTGTCTCTAGAGCTCTGAGTGGGAATGTTCAGTGTGGCATATGGGAGCTTTACTGTCTTCTTGAGGTGTTAGCAGTCATAGTGTATGCATAGAAATCATTCTAAAGGGAGGTGGACCTGTGGGCATAGCAAACCTGAATTCAGTCCCCAGGACTCACATAGTGGAAGGAGAAAATGGACTCCTGCAAGCTGTCCTCTAACCTCCACATGTGCCCCCCACACTGGCACCCACATGCACATGCATGTGCACACAATAAATACATAAGTGTAAAACTTATTCTTATAATAAGTCACTCTTATTCTAAAAATAAAGTATTTCATTTTATTTTTTTAGCATCTGCAGAGTTTATGCAGCATAACCACAGAGGCATTGTCTTCCAGCTCTCACACACAGACACAAACAGACATAGCCCAATAGTCATGTTTAGCCCAAGCACATTCCTTTTGAGGTTCATTTTTACGTCTTCACATGCCAGAGCCCATCATTTAAATAATGGATATTTTCCATGCCAGTTCCTTTGTTGACTGCCTCACTATCTTCTGTAGACACCTTCATGACACCAACCCACAAAGCCTGTTGCCTGCCTTCTGCCATGATTGCAACAATAGTATCTACAGCAGCAGGGTAACGCTTAGCTCCAGGAGAAGTTAAGCCAGGACGCATGATATTTGCTCCACCGCGGACAAATTTGATGGCTCCTCACACCTCTACTTCTAATTCTGAGGAGGGTGAGGTAGAAGGATGAAGAGCTCAGGGTTTGACCTGAGCTACATAGCGAGCACTCAACCTCAAAAAAAAAAAATTAACCAGGCTATGGTGGTGCACAGCTTTAATCCCAACACACTGGAGACAGAGCCAGGTGGATCTCTGAGTCAAGGCCAGCTTGGTCACACACTCTCCACTCCTCCTCCACATTTTTTTTCCCCAGAAAGGGTTTCTCTGTGTAACCCTGGTTGTCCTGGAACTCACTCTGTAGACCAGGCTGGCCTTGAACTCAGAGATCCGCAGGCCTCTGCCTCCCTAGTGCTGGGACTAAAGTCGTGCGCCACCGATCGTAGCTTTCCTTCACATTTCACTCTCTATATTTCAGCAACTGTTAATATTAAACTCACTTAACTCCTCTCGGTTTTGATTTTAGTCATCTGCCTTCACACAGTTGATAATCAAGTGTATCCCATGTTTAAACACTCAGGAGCCTGAGAAAGGAAGCAAAGATGGCTATGACCACTGGTGCTGACGTGGAGCTCCGAGGAGTCTGAGAGTGGCTCCTGCAGAGGCTCCAATAGCTCCAGAACAACTAAAAGGAAAAAAGGCAAGTCTTATAGGAAGATGGTTTTAAAAAGTGGACTCATGAAAATGGAAAGATGGCATAATACAACTGCCAAATTTATATCCTTCATGAAGATCGTGCACAATGAATTGTGAAGTTGCTGACACGGGAGATGTGTGGCCACCCAGAGCTCCTGTGGAAACCTGTTGTTAATGAATAGCCCTAGCCCTAGGCCCACTGGCTGGTTCTCCCCCCAACATGGAGGTGATGCAGCTTCAGTAGTCTGTACTGCTTCTCCTGCTGGGAGACAGAGAGTTTGGGGCAGTGGTGCTGCCCACAGGCTTCAAGCACAAAGATTGAGCCTGGGAGCCTCAGAATAACAGACATTGACAGCGGGAGGTGGGAGTTGCGCAGCAGCCAGGAGCTGGCAGGGAATTTGTCCCTGAAAGCCGACACAGCCTGCACAGTTGCAATATCACCCTGACCTGGGCAACAGGTGGATATCTGAGTCGAGTCTTGGTAATGGTAAAGTATTTATGATGCTTCAGAAACCAGAAACCTTGAATAAGACCAATGACTCATTGCAATGAGTATTAGCGTGTAAAGCTGTTAAGGCAAAACACACACACACACACACACACACATATATACTATGTGACGCACCACAGTTTCCAATGCCACTGTTGAAGGAGGCCACTTGTTGGTTTCTAGCTGCTCAGCAGCTCAGCCCTGAAATAATCACACAGAAACTATATTATTTAAAACATTGCTTGGCCAATTACTTGAGCAAATTGCTAGCTAGCTCTTACATCTAGAATTAACCCATCTCCATTATTTTATATTTTACCACGAGACTCATGGCCTACTGGCAAAGTTTCAGCTTGTCTGTCTCTGGTGGTGGCTCCATGGCTTCTCTTTTACTCCACCCTTCTGTCTCCCAGAATTCAGTTTAGTTTTTTCTGCCTATCTCTCTTCTACCCTATCAGGCCCAAAGCAGCTTCTTTATTCATCAATGGTAATCACAGCATACAGAGGGGAACCCCACATCAGTAGTATGCTGTGACTACCATTGGTTAATAAAAAAGCTGCTTCAGGCCTACAGCAGGGCAGAACAGAGCTAAGCAGGAAAAACTAAACTGAATGCTGGGAGAAAGAAGAAGCTATGGAGCCACTGCCAGAGACAGAAGAGTTAGAACCTTGCCAGTAAGCCACAGCCACGTGGCGATACAGATTAATAGAAATGGGTTAACCAAAGATATAAGAGTATTGCTAGCTAACAATACACTTAAGTGATTGGCAAAGCAGTGATTCAAATAATATAGCTTCTGTGTGATTATTTCAGGAGTCTGGGCAGCCAGGAAACAAACAAGTGGCCTCCCCCAACACACTACTACAAACAAATGTACAATGGGGAGGTGGGAAAGATGAAGGAATGTGAGAGGGAGAGAGGCAGAACTAGAGATACAACGGTCATGAGAGAAAACTGTGGTAGATGGGGGTACATGTACTTGCTGAGTAGGAACAACAGGGTGGTGTGCCCCAGCCTGAAGCTTTCCCAGACTCAGCTCAGCTCCTAGCTATGCAATTGCCCTGGTTCTGAGCAAGGATAGGATGTCTGAGAAAAAGAACAGTTTATTTTTCCTGATTGATCCGCCTCAAAAAAAAAACTCTATGGTCCATGCTTCCCCAGGAGGCCGCACTGGTATCTGTCCACTGCCCCAGTTGAAGCCCGAGTTTTCTGTGGATGTCTGGGTTCCTACAGTAGCCAGGGGCCATGCTGATGTCCTTGGACTGAGCCACTGAGGGCTATGATGGGTAACTGTGGCCTGTGCTAGGGCAGAGCCATGTTGATATCTATGGTCTGTACTGCCTCCAGAGACCATGATGAGGTCTGTAGCATGTGCTGTCACCAGAAGCCATGTGGAGGTCCCTGATCCATGCTCCCGATGACTGTTAAGGGTAAGGAAGCAGTTGTGTAATTAAAAAATTTCAGGAACATGTCTACAAAAAGCCTTCCCTCATCCTAATTCCATCCCATCTCCATCTTTTCTCTCCTCTCTGCACACATGTGTATTTTGAGTCTAATCATAATCTACTCACACACTTTGGGCCAGGAAATATGGAAGGGATGTAGAGGAAAAAGTGACCTTGTTGTTCAGGGAAGGGGACAGATATTGGAAATACCATCACACTAATCAAAGTCAAATCATCCTGAGATTTAAGCTGGGATTGCTGGCTGGAAGGGCTGTGTCGTCTTAGCCATGTGCAGAGATCTTAACTAAGAAGAAAGCTAACATAGGGGACAGCCCAGAGGGACGCCTGGGAGCACAGTTGGGTCCCCTGGAGTACACTGTGCCTCAACTCACTGTTGCCCTTTGACGTAATAACTAGCAATAGCAAATGCTCATTTTAACTTCAGCTCACAAATTGCAGAAATTCTCCACAAGAACAGTTTCCAGTGTCTTGAGAGGACTTTTACATGTGTTTTTTCTGTTGAGAAGTTAGAGGAGACAGCCTTGAGGGCATCTAACCTAAGCGGAGGTATGAAGACAGCGTGCCAAGTGGGTAAGGAATGGAGAAGACAAAATCCTGAGTGTAGGGAAGGGCATGAGCCAAGACCTTGTGCGGGCTATGAACTCAGAGGGCAAGAGACTGGATGCTTACCATGACAAGGGCGGAATGAACAGGCTGTACTGTGTAAGATGGCAAACAGAGCTACAAAGGCTAGGCGTCACAGGGCGGGAATCCAGGCCAGCAAAGACTTCGTTTCTGCCTAAAAGCAGTAAGAAACTCTCCTTCCTTTATTTTTTTCTTTTCTTTTCTTTCTTTTTTTTGGAATTTGTGAAAAGGATACAGTGACAAGATTGCCAGTTCTGATTTTTAAAACATCCTTCTGGCTGCAGTGTGGAGAAGGAATTGGCAGGCTGCTAAGGCTGTTGTAGTGGCAGGCTGACGGTTGCTGGACACAGCAGGGATGGTGGAAGTGATGGGGAGGAGAAGGTAGACCTGAGATACACTGAAGGCAAAAATGATGGGCTATAGTGATGAATAGTTCATGTGGATAGGGAAATGAAAGAGAAATCAATGAAAACTCCTGGATGTTGTAGTTGACAAACTGGATGAATGGAGGTGTCATTCTCTAATAAACATGAGACACTCAAAAGATCAGTTGAGCCTGACTCCTTGCCATTTCTGTTTGGCGTTTTTTTCTTTGTTTCTGGAGACAGGGTCTCTGACTATAACCAACCTCTTTTAATCACATGGTTAGACTACCCAGCATGAGCAAAAGTTCCCAGCAAACAAAGATGCCACTCTCAGGAACAGCCTTCAAAAGACCCAGAAACTACTTCCAAGAGGTAGCACCCAAGCCAGACTAACTTTCTTTAAGTTAGCCAAGACTGAATTCTGTTCCATTCACTGGTATCTAGTAGATTCTCAAAATGTCAGTAAAACAGAGTGAAGGAGTAAGAGGTTTACTGGAATACCAAAATGGTGGGCCCCGTGAAACACCAATCTAAACTACAAACACTTGGAGACTTACCTCTGTCTCTTCCACCTGAGGTCTGGCATGATAGCACATGAAATTCATTATCCAGAGCCATTGCCTACAACAGCAAGTTTCACCAGGGTCAAAAAAAAAAGCCAGCAGTAAGCTGTGTCCCTTGACTGACCAAAGAATGAATAAAATGTAACTTATGTCACAACGGAATCCTAATTAGGCGTAAAAGGGAAGGCTATTCCACCACACACTGCAACACGGATGCGTGTGGATGGATGTCTTCAAGCAATATTCTTTGAAGGCATTATATAAGTGAAACAAACCAGCCATAAAAGAAAAAATATTTAAGATTCCGTCTCTGTGTGGTCCATTGGAAGTACAACTAGCAGGAAGTGGAGTGGTGACTGTCAAGGGCCAGAGAGAGTTAATGTTTCATGGATACAGAGTTCAGATTTACATGATAAAATGTGTTCTAGAAGATGGTAGTGATCATTCACAGCATGTACTTAATGGCACATTTCAAAGTGGTTAAGAATGGTAGGCAAGATGACTCAGTGGGTCAAAGCGCTTTCTTCCAAACTTGACAACCCAAGCTCCATCCCAGGGACTCACATGGTGGATGGAAAGGCAACTCCTACTAGATGCCCCCTGACCTCCATATCTTCCCCATTGCTTGCACATGTGCTCTCCATGAGAAATCAATCAATTAACAAAATAAGTATAATTTTTTTAATTGTTAAGGTGTTAAATTTTATGGTTTTATATTATAGCAGAGTTTAGATTTTTTATTAGAAAAATCATCAGCCCAACATAACTACATAACTGACTTACAGTACTGTGCCTTCATATAGATATCATTGATTACTTATAAGAATGAGAACTGATTAAATATAGGGGTGTGTGTATGGAGGAATGTAAACACTACGGAACTTCCATGGAAGATAGGTGCGATTCTTAACCCTGGGTAGCAGGTTTCCCAGGGAGCCCATTCCGTGCCCTGCTCTCACCAGTCACTGCCTCTGAGGTGCTACTGCAGATTTTTATCAGCCGAACTCTTCCCTGTGGCCAGTGACAGCAATTTCAGCACAATCTTATAATACCAGAGGGAAATGACTTTCAATATACAAAGTCCATGATTCTTCAGAATGGAACCAAAAGATACAATATTTCATTTCCAGCAACCCTTAGGCTTCAACGTACAGTGAATATTTTATTTGAAAGAAGAAAAAGGAAGAAAGGAAGAAAGAAAACAGAAAGAGAACAGATCCTTATTGTTGGAAGCCTCCATTTGTCCTTTTTGCTCCTTTGGCAAAAATATGAATTTTTTACTCACAGAAGTTATGACTATTTCTCTGTCAGGGTGAATTGTGAAAAGGTTTACAACAGTCAGCTACAGTACCCTACCAAACCTGTTAAACAAAACCTTTTCCTTGAACTAATTCTGCATTGCTTTCCTTGCTGTTCTGACCTCTGATTAAGAAAGTCTAGAATCTGCCCATTGTTTCCATGATGATTTACAAGAGAACTGTCTCTCATAGGCTCTGATATTTGAATTCTTGATCCCAGGTGGTGTTTTGGGGAGGTTGAAGAGGTGTGGCCTTACTGTTGGATGTTATGCACTGGAGGTGGGCTCTGTGAGCCAAAAGCCTCACCCTACTTCCAGTTTGGTTTTTCTGCTCTGGGCACTTGAGCGACTGACTTCTCAGCATCCTGCACTGGCCTCCATGCCTTGCTTCTGTGATGGACTCTAGCTCTTTGGAATCCTTAGCCCAAATAAACTCTTCCTTCTCTAAGTTGCCTTGGTGACAGCAACACACAGCAAGAAAAATGTAACTAGTACACCTTCTTTCAATAGCTGAATTGCAAAAGATAAAAGTTCCATCTTACAACTAAATAATGTGAGTGGCTAGGGCAATCTGGGGCAAAATGCTCTGGTTTCTGGAAAAGTAGCTTTAGAGCATTTCTGGCTGGCTTTTGAATATGTTGATAGTTCTTGATGTGGAATTCCTTTCTGTATGGTATAAATATGTTTTGATAACCCTGGTTAATCAAGAAGCTGCTGTGGTCTATGGCAGGACAGAATATAGGTAGATGGGAAAATGAAATGAAGAACCAGAGCTATTTGTGCTACCAGCACAAACCAAAAAGCCTGCTCTTAAAGAAGCCATGCCTCTGCTCACTACCAGCAAACAGAACCTATCTGAAAAACTGTGGCTACGAAGAAGCTCCAATTGACTCCCCTTTTTGTGAGTCTAGAAGACCTTTTTTGTCCTCTTTTTTAGGCTTTATGTGAATTACATTGGCAAATATTGGGTGCCATTATGTAAATGGAGACCATTCTTTCATTTTCCGATCCCCAGACACAAATAACCAAAAAAATTATATCAGTTACAACACTGGCCAATGAGTCAGGCATATTCTTAGCTAGCTTTCATATTTTAAATTAACCTATTTCTATTATTTTATATTTTAACACAAGGTCTGTGGTTTGTGACCTCTTACTTCTTGGGTAGCTACATGGCATCTGCCTCCTTTGTCAGCTACATGGCTTCTGCCTGACTCTGCCTTCTTCCTCCCTGCACTCTGTTTAGTTTTCCCAACTATCTATATTCTATCCTGCCATAGGCCAAAGCAGCTTCCATGAAGCAGGAAATTTGAAGATCTGTTCTGCCTTGTAATTGTAAAGTCTATCAGTTGCTTTTTTCTGTGTCCTGCAGAATGTCTGGCCGGCTTTTTTTGTTCTTTCATGAAGCAGAAACCCTGAAGGATCATCTCATCTTTAGACAAGTTCAGCAGTCATTTTTCTGTGGGTCCTGCATGTCTATTTTATACAAAATATCATCAAGCAGTCCAGACAAGAGCCCAAATGATTAATAAACTCCATAAGGAGCCTTTTTGATGCCCATCTTCCTCTTGAAGTAATTGGTGATGCCAGGAGCAGATGTATCTCATTGTCATGAAAAGTCCTAAGTTCTTAAAACAGTTAAATGCCATATTCTGTTAGTTTTTGAAATATTTGAAGAATACCTATATAACTGAAATATATCTCTGTATATCTAGAAAACCTAACTAACATGATGACAAGCTTGACTATTATATATGACTGTCTATTAACCTGTATTTCTTAATTATACAATACATTTTTAAATGAGCT
>LOJH01025092.1:8173-18877 GCA_001685095.1 Ellobius talpinus
ACACACACACGTTGGATTTGAACTTTGACTTTTTTTTTTACTTTGACTGTCGTGTTCAGATTCTTTCTTCCACCATGTACCACAAAACAGAAAACAGAAACCTCTCACCCACTGCCAAGGCACAAGAACGGTACCAGGAAGGCAGGAGGCTCAGGATGCCAGTGTTGATCTGAAACTTTACCCTTCCCCTCACTCAGAGGTTTCTGGAAGCCTCCTTAAACCTGTTTACAGCAACAGATCAAATCCTTCTGGGTGAGCCAGGCGCAATGGATTCCTAACCCTGCCACGACAGCTGTTTTCCCACGATGGAGCTCCCTGGGACTGGCTGCTCATTCTCCTCTGAGCCACGTCACAGCCAAGAATGTCGTTGGTACCTTCCACCAGGAAGCGCTGGCCAGATTGCTTCCGTCCTTTCTCTTTGATGTAATCTGGACTCTGAGCCCAGCTGTCCCTGTCAGGCCTTTTAGGGGAATGATCAAGGCCTTCCTAGCCTGGGGAATTCCAAGGAACCTGGTGATCAGAGTCTCCTGACCTCTGACCTCCCTGTAGAGACATAAGGGCAGGTGGAGAGAGGGAAGGTCATGGAGAGCTAGTCAGGACACTCCTGCGGTCCCTGCCCTGGGAACTCTCACATCTCCTTAGGCAGGTTCCTACCCTGCCCCCCAGGCAGCCCTACAGGACAGAAGGACCAGGCCCTCCCCTGAGCAGCTTTCTCCTGGAATTTTGTGCCCCTGTTCTGTGTCATAGTCTGTGACCTCCAGGGCACAGTGCCCCTTGTGGGTGGCCACACCAGGAGAGCCTGCCTTGAGGGAATGAAAGCATTGTGAGCTGGGGCGCATACACATGTGCCTCTCTCCACAACCGATAAACACAGTACAAGGCCACACAGATCTGCTGGCTTCCTTAGCACGGCTGGACCCTTAGCTTCTTGACCCAGGCCTGGAAGCAAACCAGCAATTCCCTCAGGCTGACCTAGAGCAGGGACCTGTCTGTTCTTCCTTAGGACAGTTCTTTTATTTGCCTGCTGATGGGGACCTCACTACATGTCTCTCATCTCCGGTGCTGTCAGAGGAACCAGAAGATGAGAGGACACAGAAAGATGGTCAGAGCCCAGTGATCTTTGGGGTCTATGTGTCTCTGTCTGTAGTATGACTGGGTGCAAAGTCTGATTTAGGGAACTGGCCTGAGTAGTAGAGAAGGAACTGTGGCACCCTAGTGGCACCTGCTGAGCCCAGGCTCAGTGGGACACAGCCCAGCAAAGCCACCATGGGGCAGTGCTCTGCCAGTACCTCCTCCATCTCTGCTCTTCCCTGGTTGATCATTGTAGCCAAAGATCACCCAGGCACCCCTGCAGCACCATCTTGAATCCTTGATGCATCTACTGAGACAAACCTTTCAGCTTCTTCCTGAGTCGCCAAGACTGTCCCCTGGAAGATATCAGGTTCCTCAGACTTCAGGTTGAACATCGAGAAGGGGTATCTATTGCCTGATGAGGTGTCTGTCTGGGTCCCACATGTAACCACCCTTCAGTCCTTACTTCTGTCGCATGAATCCCTTACTCCATGAATACCACCCCACATAGATCGAGACCCTCCCAGAAGATTCTCTTGGTGTGTATTGGCAGGACTGCAGGGTCACACTAGGAAACACACTGTGGGCTGAGGAAGATGGTCCTCCCAGAACTCATCCTCCCTTCTCCAGAACACTTGAGCTGACCCAGCTCCAAGCCCAGTGAACAGGCTGCATCTCCTTCAGGGAAAGGGGACCCCAGTTCCCTGAGCCTCTCTTTGAGGGGTTTCTCAGCAACCTTCTGCTTCCCAACGGTTTCCTGGTTACAGGCCCAAGACATTCTCTGCCATTTCCTCTGTAAAGCCTGGGCCCCTTAGCTAGCCTTCCACTGGGGACTGAGACCCATTGTCCACAGCCCCCACTGTCTAGACAGGCAGCTGATTACCTTAGTCTGCCTCCCCTCCACTGTGGCTCCAGAGACCCGATGGGGTCTGAGGAGGACAGAACCTTGGGCCTCATTGGAAGAAAGCAAAAACACGGGTAGCAAGATATAGGGGTTTAAATGTTATTTTTTAATTAAAAATGCTTACTGTACTATATTATGAACATGTTTTTCTCTTCCCCCAACCCCACCCAGACCCTCCTTGCCTCCCTATGCACATCGCTTCATCTTCCCTCTTTCTTTTTGTGTCTGTCTGTCTGTCTGTCTCTTTGTGCATGGAGGGGCATGCCTGTCTAACAAAAACAAAAGAAAAAGCAAGCAAAATTTAAAAAAGACAAAAACGTGTCCAAACAATAAATAAAAAGAAAAACATGGAGTGCTTTGTGTTGGCCAACTACTCCTGAGCATGGGGCCTATCCTGGAGTGTGGTTGATATTTTCATGAGACTCCATCAGAGAAACTGATTTTCCCTTGGCCAGCCGGCATCAATGGCAGACAGTTCCTTCATTATGGGTAGGACTTGTGTCCTCTTCCCTTCTCAGTGCTGGGGTTTTGTCTGGTTTGAACCTGCACAGGTCTTGTCCTGTCACAGTGTCCCTTGTGTCTGGAAGACGCGGTTTGCTTGGAGTCCTCCATCCCCTCTGGCTCTTACACTCTTACTGCGTCCTCTTCCATTTAGATTCCTGAGCCCTTGGGATTTAATGAAGTCATCCCATTAAGGACTCATTGTCCAGTGTGGTCTTTGTGTTCATCATCCTTTTCAGGAGAAAGCTTCTCTGACAAGTACTGAGCCGGGCACTAATCTGTAACTACAGCACTATGCCACTGAGAGGCATTTTATTACTGCTCCTTTAGCAAAATAAAAATAGGTTTAAAAGCTATCTTTATTTATTCAACTTTTTCAGAAGACTAGGGGATTAACCAAGGGCTTTGAGCATGCTAAGCACACACTTTGCCACTGAGATAGACCCCCCAACCCATATATCCAATCTTGTTCTATTTATTACTGATAGATTGATTGATGTTTTTGAGGCAGAATCTTGCTATGTTGCCCTAATTAGACTAGGTCTCACTATGTAGCCCAGGCTGGCCTCAAACTCATAGCAATCTTCCTGTCTCAGCTTTCAGAGTGCTGGGATTACGGGTATATTTCTATTCTCACCTTCTGTAGTGGTTGGGAGAATGGCCCTCATAGGTTCATATATTTGAGGGCTTGGAACTGTTGGGAAGGATTAGGAGGTGTGGCCTTGTTAGAGGAGGTGTGGCCTTATTGGAGGAGGTGTGTCTCTGGGGGTGAGCTTTGGGGTTTCAAAAGCCCATGCAGGACCAGTCTCTCTCTCTCTCTCTCTCTCTCTCTCTCTCTCTGCCTTCTGCCTGTGCATCAGGGTGCAAAGCTCTCAGCTACTCCAGCCTGTCTGCTTCCTGTTAGCCCCCATTGAATGCTTTCTTTTGTAAGAGTTGCCTTGGTCATGGATTCTGTTTACAGCAATAGAAAGTAGCTAGGATACTTTCTGAATCATATTTTTATGAATAAAGGAGTAGGCATTCGTTGTAAAAAAAATCTCAAAACAGCATGAAGGTAAAATAAAGGAAATAACATATAATCCCACCCAGAGACAAATCTGTAAGCGTTTACCATCTTGATTTCTATTTCAAGCACATGGCAGAATGGGTTATAAAGATTGCCTCTGCCCCTTCCCCAAAGCAGGACAGAGATGTGACCCCCAAGACATGAAAGTCACCTTCTGAAAGAGCACTGTCCAGGAGCCTTCCGTGTACTCATTGTGGGAGACTGCCGCTGCTTCCTGGTCCCACCCCACCGCCCTTCTCCAAGGAAGCATTGCTGAATACCAACCATCCCGGTTCTGGAGCCCCCCCCCCATGTCCTAGCAACCAAAACCTGGTTCCTGTCTCTTGTGTATTTGCCTTTCTGGGTAAGCCACGTAAACGGAGTCATCCCCAGAAGCCTGTGGCTTTCACAGAGCATAGTGTGTCAGGGTTCATTGTATTACTGATGGATGACAGAGTAATACTCCACTCCATGGCATAGAGGCCACATGTGTTCACTCATCACTTGACTGACACCCGAGCCAACTGCACGCTTCACAAACAGCAGGTGATCCTCTCGGTCATGTGGAAGGTTTGTGTGGTGGTTTCTTTTCTTTAATACATAGCTAGCAGTGGAATCGCTGGGATCATGGTAATTCTGTTTGGCTTTCGGAGAGGCGGCCAAGTTTTTTGCCACAGTGGCTGCAAAGCTTGGCATCTCACCAGCCTTGTTAGGACCCCGACTTCGCCACATCCTCACAAACACTACTCATTTGCTTCCTTTCTTCCTGAAAAAAAAAAACACATAGCCATCCCAGAGAGTGTGAAGGGTACCTCACTGTGGTTTTTACTTTTGCTTCCCAGATGACTAACTCAGCTGTTGGACTCCTGTGGGCTTTCAGATTGACTTAAGGACCAGGAAACTTCATTCTAGATTACAACTATGTATTTTTAATTGGCCATTGCTAAATATTCAAATTATTGCTGTATTTCTAATCTTCCCTCCCTTACCTTTCTTGCCTCTTTTCTTTTCTTCTCTTTCTCTGTCTATCTCTGTCTCCCTCTCTCTCACTAAAGTCTTTTATGTTGCCCAGGCTAGCCCAAACTCCTAGGCTCAGACACTCCTCCAGCCTTAATCACATGATACCTAGGCTACTTATATGAGCCACCACACTTGGCTTAACTCCCTGCTCTTGTGCGGCATGACCACCCGTGATCCCAGAGCACCACATTGCCACACTGGGTAACTGTCAATCTGGTCAGGCCTACCCAAGGGGCCCTGCACAAAGCTAAGCAAAGGAAGTGGACAGGAGCCCAACCCAGGAGTGTGTGGCCTGCCCCTGAGTCAGATAACTGCAGGTTAAGTGCGTCCTCAGAAAGACAGGTGTAAGAAAGAGCACAGGCTGTAGACAAGGGGCTTGTGGAAACCATAGCCCCCAGTCACTCTCTGGGGTGTATAGGTGGACCCTGCCTTGTGCTGGATGCAGAGGGGACAGCCCCGTGGAACTGAGCCACCAACCCGTGGGGTCTGAGCTAACTCCAGGAGACAGCACCAGCCCTAAGTAGGACTGTGGGGTCTCAGACTGGTGTTGCAAAATTAGGGTTCATTAGGATGACAGCACATTTAACTCAGACTCTGTTTTAGTGAGAGCTCCCAGCCATCCAAGTCCTGCTTTTGAGGGACATGGAGTGTGTTAACTAGCTATGACAGTGAGGCTGACATTCTGGAAGGGAAGCAGAGAGATGGGTTGCAGAAGCTGTGAGCTCACGGGAAACACAGGCTAGGCCATGGGAAGCTGGCGACAGACTAATGGAGGTGGGGACGGCAGCCAAGGACTGGGAGCACCTACAGGGAGCACCGAAGAGGGGCTATGGAGAACATCACCCTCTGGATGGCAACCCTGGCGAGGCAAGAAGAGCTTCAGTCCCTTATTTACCCCTGGCTGGAAGGGACTCGGCAACACTCCGGCTCCTCAACCATGTAAGCAGCTCGGGGCATGTGGCCAGCCTGACTCGAGAACCCGCTTCCCCACTGCGAAGGGCCAGAGCCTGGAAGTGAGAGGGGAGGAGGCTGTAGGAATGCACTCAAGAGCAGGGCCAGAAGCCTAGACCCAACTCTGCTCCATGTCACTCTAAGTCAACAAAACCCTCCCTGTGCCTTGGTTTCCCCACCTGCAAAAGTAGGCAATTTCCATGTTCTGTGCTCAAGTGAATCTGTCATATAAGAAATAAAAATCAGCTTTTAAAAGTTGAGGACTAGAGAGCTGGAGAGATGGCTCAGTGGTTAAGAGCACTGATTGTTCTTCGAGGTCCAGCAACCACATGGTGGCTCACAGCCATCTGTAATGAGATCTGGTGCCCTCTTCTGACCTGCAGGCATACATGCAGACAGAACACTGTATACAAAATAAATAAATCTTTAAAAAAAACTTAAAAAATTGAGGACTAACAAGCTGGTTCACTGGGTTTTAAAAAGAAAACAAACAAAACTACAACAAAAACACCACTCCCTGTCAAAGCTGCAGCGTGCGCTCATCTCAGGACTCCCTCAAGTTGTTCTCTGACCTCCTCTGACTCCACATAAACAGGATGGAATGAACACAAATAAACTATATATATATAGTATATTAGTTTTATATATGTATATATAATATATAAATTGAAGTTTGAGAAAGAAGTCCCATAGGCCAATAAATATTGTCACCTAAGGGTGACAATATTTGACTTGACAGTAAGCAATAGGACTTTATTTCTTAAATCAAAAATAAAAACTTCTTAAAATCCTGCAGTCATATGTGCTGACAAATGCCCACCTGGGGGATACACATCACTCTCAGACTCAAGGAACCCCAAGCTTAAATCCCCCAATACTTTAAAATGTCAAAGGAGTCCAAGACCCTGTGAGTTTCCTAGGCTGGAAGACACGGGGTTTCCTAAATTTCCAGGACATCTAAGGTTTCCGGAGCTCTAATATTCCCGGATTCTCCCACCACCACAGGCTTCAGCCTCCCAGATCCTAACCGTCCCCTGCGAGCCTTGGAGGCAGTCATTTCCAACTTCAGTAGTCTCTGAGGGAGTCAGTTGTATCTCACCCTTTTCTCTGGCCCCTCAACCCCCACTGCTCTCCGTGCCCCCAGAACCCCCAAATATTTCAATCTCAATTCCTGACCCCTCCTGTTAATCTGTTCTCATTCCTCAGAACTCTGGCCTCAGACAGCCTAAGGTCTAATGGGCAAACCTTCCAGGATAGAGACCCTGGGACAGACCATAGCAACCAATGGCCTAATTATATTGGATCTCCTTTAAGATGGTGGCCTTCCCCGGTGTCTGCTGTCACATATCAAGTCGTTAGCCCCCCCCCACCACTAGAGGAATAACCCAAGAGTTTGTGGCTCGCACTGATTGGAGCAGTTTCCCCAAGACTCTCGGGGCCCTGGTCCATCACCTAGTGACCCTTGGATGTCCCCAGTTGGGTTTCAGCTCTGCATCTGTTGCTCTGGGAGCTTGGCCTCCACTTCCCATCTCTGAAGTGGTCACAGCTTATTCCCAAGGAGAGAGGAAAGATGTCTGAGGCTCATCACCCACCACCCCACCAACCCAGAAGCCCTCTCTGGGTAGCAGTGATGGGATGACTTGATGGAAAACTAAAGCCTCAAGTTCCCTTCTCTCCCCTAGCTGAGAACTCTACAAACAGGTCTCTTTCTACCATCCAGGGGGATTTAATCCATTTGTATTCATTCTCATCACCCTCCTCTCTCTCCATAAGAGGGAACACTGACTCCTTACCTGTGCTTATTCTGAGCATTCTCCAGCCTTCCAACTCAGTGCAGCTGAGCACAATGGCCCAGGTGGACCAAGCACCCTATGAGGAGCAGAGAGTGGGTTTATGCTTGAGGCTAAGTGTGGGGTCAGGACATTCTCCCTGGCTCCATTCATGAACTGGGTATTTTTAGCACAGGGCCTGGCTGCCTGCGGTCAGTGGGAGAGGCCAGGCAGTGTATCATGTCTCAGAGCTCATGGACTCACTCTGCCCAGGAAATGAGCCCACAGGGGCCAGCTGCTAAATCCCAGAGCTGCTCTGCACTTGGGGAGAGGAAGAAGGTCAGCGGGACAGGAGGCTCTGGCCACTCACCAGCCCTGGGGAGCTGCAGGGTGTGGGGTCGGTGGGTGGCAGTACTTAATTCATCAATGCACAGGGCACTGGTGCCTGCTGACTTTACAGGATTCATGAATATTTATATGGAGAAGCATCTAAAACTGCCCCCCCCCCGCTTCACAGATGTGGAAACCAAAGATGTCGTGTAGTTTATGTGGCTTGAGCAGAGCTGGGGGGGGCCTCAGGCCTTGCAATCCGGAGCCCTCTCAGCCCAAGAGTGCTTAGGAGTCAGTCACAGAAGGCACCAGGCCAACCCCATGTTAGGAGGTGAGAGAGGTGAAACCTAGACAGGACTTGACATGATAGAGCCTTCAGCTCTGACCCTCAAGGCCTTCTCATTGCATGGTTCCCTGTAACATACATATCTTGCTGCTTATCCTGTCTCCTCCCTGTTGATCTTGTTTTGAAGAAGCCATCCCAGGCTCTGGTCGATTGCTGTCTCACCTGTCCTTCTGAGCCCGTTTTCTCCTCTCTGGAAGAGACGTGGTTAAGCTGCACCACAAGCAGTGTGGTGGTTAAAAATCACCCAGAGAGTCCATAAATATGGTTTCTTTGTCTTCCATAAATATGGTTCTTGCGCTCATTAGGAACCCCTGCTGAGAACACTAGCACGGTGTGTGCCCCACCCCCCAGAGTTGCCAATAAAGAGGAGCCCAGAGGAGGAATGGCAGAGGGAGGGGACAGGCCTGCCATCTTCATCCATGTTACAGCTGCCAAGAAAACAGAACAGGCATGCAGAGTTGAGGCTAATTTAGCTCTGTCCCCAGTGTGACCTTGAGTCAGTCTCAGCCACATCCCATGGCGGGCCTCACTCTCTGTGTCTGGACTGCAGTGCCTCACCAACGCGGACTTTGTGCAATCTGCCTCAGAGGTCACTTGGCCTGACTCCTGGATGTGTAGTCCTGGCCCAGGAGGGACAGCTCCTGTGAGGCCTCAGTCCCAGACTCACCTGGCCTGCAGCTCAGCTCCCCACAGGTGGTTCTCCCCTGTTCTGAATCCCAGTTACAAGTCTCCTGACCAGAACACCTGACCGGCTGAGGTGGCCTAAGGAGGCCAGTGGCAGGTCGCATGCCATGGCCTGGGGTTGGAGCAGTTTCTCCAAACCAGAACATGGATGAAGAGGACATAAAGGCCTCACTATACCAGAAACAAAACAGTCCTCCCAGAGCATCATTAACTACAAGGGGAAAAGGTGTCTACATTAGTTTTTCATTTGCTCAGGGAACTACCAGGAGGTTTCTGGAGTGGGAGGAAATTTTATAAGAAGAATCACTGTTTTCTCTTCAGCACAGCGGCTGCGCCTTAATCAACTGCTATTTCAGCAGCAGCTGCATCTCCATAGTCTCTGGCCTGCTTCTCTGGCAGCAGCCTAGCCACTCAGGCTGCAGCCTGGCAGGAATCCTGTTACTGCAGGCACCAGCTCTGTCGTTGCTGTTAAAGGTAGCTTTAACTAAGCCTCAATCATTCTATTTATAAATAAGACTCGAGATTCAAAGATGGGGTGAAAACCTGCTAGCTCAGAGAGGTTGCGTAGCAACTAGCTTTCTCTCCTTGCTGGCATCTCCCTAAAGCCTGTTCTTTCACTCTGTCAAAACAAAAAAAGCCATGCCACTCAAAATCCCTCCAGGGCATCTCTCTATATTTTCCAAATGCCCTCCAATATTCTATGATTACTTTCTGTCAACTAGGTGTTAACTCAGCCTCCTGACCCAAGGATAATTTTATTTAATTAACATAAATGCTAACTCATGGCTCATAGTGTGGTTAAATACCCCCCAACATTTCCCCCTTTAAGTCTAAATAAAAAAGGGAAAGTTTTAACTCTAACACAGTAAAATTATATACAATAAGGATAATTATCAAGTAAGGATTACATTCACAATGTCCAATCCTTTCTATTTGGCAAATTCAGAGAAACTACTCTATTATATATCCTAACTTGGTGAGTCCAGAGTTTGGTACCTAATTCACTTTCTATCTTAATTTGATATACCAATCCCAAAGTCTCTTTTTAGATTTTCAAAACATTTTCTTAGATAAACAATTTAAGCTTTTATGTCTCTCAACCTTATATACCTTATACCTGTTTTGTGAATTTCTTTTCTGAATTTGATAAGATAAAGATAAAGAAAACTATAGCTATAATATCTTATCTTTAATCCATTAGAGATCCAAGAAGGATATAATGTTACCTGAGTAAAGAGGAAGTTCAGAGCAAACAGCATCAGCTAGATGCCTGGACAGCCACCCAAGGTTCCTCTGCAATGTTGGGGCATCCATCTTTGGCCTACAGGCCTAGAGTATCTGATAGACTTTTCTGTGAAGCAGGAATTTTGAAAGACTGTCTTACCTTGTCTTGGCAAAGTTGGGCAGTTGCCTTATTTTATATCCTGCTTGCCCAATTTGGACAACATACTGTCACCATCAAGGCAAGGGTAGTTTCTTGCCCAAATGGCTAGCTTTGACACATTGAAAGAAAACTCCATATGGGAGTTTTTCAATGCCCATCATCTTTTTTTGAAGTAAATTGGTGTTACCAGGGGCAGATATGTCTCACTGTCATGAAAAGTCTATGTTATTAAAACATCTTAAATGCCATATTCAGTAGATCTCTGAAGTGCTTGAGGACCATTCATCTCTCTAAAATATATACTTCTGTTGAGGTACATGTTGAACATATACCTAACATGACTACAAGTTTGATTATTATAGATGACTACTAACCTATAGCGCTTAACCATATACCACATTTTTAAATGAGCTGCATAGGTACAATACCTTAAACAAGAGTATAAAAATATATAGGGTATAACAAAAATAACCTTAAATTTGTATCAATGTACAAGAGTAGAACCATATATAGCATATATTCTAACAAAAATAATCTTAAATTTGTATTAATATACAAAAATACCTAAAACAAGAGTAGGAACATGGAGTATGTTTTAATGAAAATATCCTTAAATTTGTATCAATATATAAAATTTCATACCAACATAAAATATTTGAGATTAATAGTTGTTTTTTTAAAAAAAGATTCAATAATCTA
>LOJH01025094.1:4912-18876 GCA_001685095.1 Ellobius talpinus
AAAACCTAGGACCCAATGCCCCAGATGCAATAAGGGATTTCACTGGGCAAAGAATTGAGGATTACTTTCTGCTGAAGCACTTGCCCATTAATCATCAGGGGGGGCATTCCTCAGCCCTATGATTAAGAGGAGACTTTCATAATCCAAAAATCTTTTCTATGCTCCTCAAAGCTGACTTAATGGACAAGGTGTTAGAGGTGTGGTGCGCATGGGTGTGGATGTCACCATATTAACAGAAACAGAGGTACTCCACTTCCTGAACCATTGGAAATTTAGACCTGGCCCTCCTATCAGTGCAGTAGTGAACCAAAAAGAATTAAAATTTACTACCCTTCCAGTCCATCTGGAAGATGGATGCAATTCATCATGTCCTCTTTGACAGCCTTAAATGTGTTCATGTGATAATAGATACATTTTCCTCCTTTGTTTATGTCCTTGTCCTTTCTGTGGAGAAAGACATGAATGCTATCAGGGCTCTTAAGTCAGCCATAGTACTTATGGGGGGACTTAAGACTGGCAATGGCCCTGCTTATGCCTCTCAAAAATTCAATGACTTTCTGGGTTCATGAAAGATTCCCATACCATTGGCATCCTGTACAATCCACAAAGACATGCCTTCATGGAGAGGAACAATAGAGCTCTTAAGGAACTGTTGGCCAGGACAGTCTCATCAGATGTTAGGAGAGATGTTTATTTGACCATAAAAGAGAACTTTTCCATATGAACTTTCTCAGTTTTGAGGACAAGGCGTTGAGCCCAGCCTACAAGCACCGGGCATCTCTGGCAAGAAACACACACCTGCCCCTGGTGAGATGGAGAGATCCTGTCTCCTTCTAATGGCAGTCCCAAGCTCCCCAGCTAGCCTGTGTGCTAGGGTATGCTTGTGTTGTTTTTTAGACTGCTATGAAACCAATATGGATTCTGGTAAGAGATGTATGCCCAACCATGGGTCAGCCTGCTTCCACCAAGGAGGGTATAACCTGGGATATGTAATGTATGTACTCCCCTTTCTTGTTCTCATTGTCTCTCCCAAACAAATTGATTTGTGATAAGAGAAAGAAATTGAAATTTTAAATACCGTGAAGAGACTCAATTGTGATCCTCACTTTACCTCATTTTCTATGATGCCTTTTGAGATGAAGAATGTTAGTTAAGCACGCAGAGAGCTGGCTAAATATAGTAACGGACCATGGTCATGAAAGTTTCTATTTATTACAGCTAACACATGAAATTTTCTCAGTTAGATGAGATAGAAGCAGAGGTTAAAACGTTTGACTTAATTTTTTAAAAAGAGTTTGGCATAATATACAAAGGTTATTTGATCATTCCTGGATGGTCACATATGCCTTAATTGTCGAGGTATGGTTAATTCTTATTCTTTTTAAATGCCTCCTATAGTATATTCAACAGCAGTTGACAGCAACTAAGGTTACTCTTCATGTGTTAATGGCTCTTAGGCATTCCTCTTTCAGTCTTCCACTGATGGTTATACATGTCTAGTTATCTGAAATTCAAAATACTATGGTCTAGTTATCTCACCCTGGCAACTCTCCAGGAATGAATGCTCTTCAATGGATAGTTGTCAATGTGGGTAAGAGCCTGCATGGATGACCAACCTGAGACAGGAACAGTACAGTTCCTGAACCCTCCTGAGGCAGGGTCAACAAAGCTAGAGCAATGAACTCTGGCTCCTGCTTAGCACCCATGTAATAAATAAAAAATTTAGATATGTAGGAAGATAATGTACACAAAACCAAGGGATGATCAAACCTGGAGTCTGCCTGAAGGCCTAGCATCAGTCAGAGATCCTTTAGTGCCTAGTCAATGAAGGGTAACCACATAATGTGGCCTGAGGGCTTAGCAGCAGGCACTGCCATTGGTCCTGATTGTGCCTAGCCAATAAGGGGCAGCCACATGATGCTGCCTGACTGCATAGCAACAGGTGCTGTCAGAGGACCTGATTGGGCCTAGCCAATGAGGGGTGACTTCACAATATCAATGGATCAGAATACAATCTGGGTGCTGTGGGAAAATTACATAAGGCTTTTCCTATTGATGAATAAATCAGTCTGCTGTTTTCCTAGTACCTTACTCTTGGTATCTATGCCATTGACACCATGCCTTCTCAACCTCCTCCCTGAGGGTGCTGTTAAGACCTAGCATCGTCCTCCATTATGACAATACCATTTGATGTTCAAATGCAAATGCTGTAGATCTTACAATCTGAAAGGCAATAAGAGATCAATGACTGCTCAGAAAAGGAAACTCAATTTTCTCCAGGAATACCCTCCCTAAAAGGGTGTCCCACCATAATTGTTCAGCCCAAATTACATATATTCAATGTACTTAGTGGGTTAAATAATTTCTCTCTCCATTTTGTGTGTGTACATGTGTGAGAGAGAAGAGATTAAAGAAGAGCCCATTAGTTTGACAGGAAATTGAGAGGGCCATGGTAGGAATTGGAGAGAGGAGAATAAACTGGAAATAGTAAAAAAAACTTAAAGAAGAGTCAATAGTGAAAAAGATTTTGTCAAGTCAATGTAAAGTATAAAAAAAGCATCAAGTAGAAATTTATAGAAGCTAAGTCAGATTTAGACTATGAAACATCCAAAATACTGTTATGCAAATAATATATTTTGTCATATGAAAATTCTGTTTTGTTTTAATTTTATTACACGCAATTGAAATCGATCTACAGCCAGACATTATTTAGCATCACTGGAAAGAAGATTCTAGGATCCTTGTTACACTCAAGTCCAATACTCTTAAATTCTCTGCAAAAAAATGATGTTTGACATACTTTATACTTATTTTTTTTGTCCTTATAACACCTCTGGGTTAACTTGTAAATATCTAAGCTAAAATAAAATTCCATAAATACTAGCTGACCTATCATTTTATATATCTTCAAGTAAATAAGCACACACACACACACTCCAGACATATAAGGAAAAAATTATTTTTAATCAGTGCTTAGTTGATTCTGGAAACAGAGAACCCATATTATGAACAGCCAATTTTGGAAGTAAGGAAAATTTTAGTATGCAATGAAATATTTTCAAACCCACCAGTAATTTAGGCTGCTCTGAAATCTCCAGGTCATATAATCAAGGCATAAATCATGTCGGGAAATGTTTGATATCTCAAATTTCAACTCACAGAATATATCAGATTTATGTGTCATTCTGCTTATATTTCTATCCATCATCTTCTAAGCTTCTCTCTTGAAGGAAAATGTCTTACAAAGTACAGCTTAATAATATCCATGTGAACTACTGTGACTTATCTGACCCAACTGTTTGTTTGGTTCATTTATGTTATTGTTGTTTTACTCTTATGTGTTTCATTCTGGACTTTCATGGGTAATGTTATATCACACATTAAAATAAAAATTCTGATTTGGTTAGGATTTCTAACTATCTACTATAAGTAAAACTAATCCCTATCCAAATGATCAAAGAATGATAATTATATTCAAATAGTCATAGTCCCTTAGCAAGAAAATTGTGTAAAATCATTAGAATTAAACTTAAAAATGTTTCACCAAAATATTTTATATGTTCTATCCCCAAATTCTCTATAAACAATTGTTTTTCACTCTCTTTTATGAAGAACATGCTCACTTCCTTTTTTATCTATCCAATATTCTTAAGTCACTTCTATCATAGCATTTTCTATATACAAAGTATCTCTGAAATCATTGTGTTTTATTTTTTCAAAACAAAGTTAATCCTTAAAATAATTTTTCTGACATACACACCCAAACCTGTTGCCATTTTCTTGTATAATTTTCTTAATAGATTACTTACTTTTTCTCTATATATCCAGAGATAACAAAATTCATACTCTGTAACTGCTCTAATCTTCACTCTTTAAATTGCTGTTTCAGAACAATATTTGAGTCATTGACATTAGTTACTAAAGAAAAAAATATTGTATGGAATTTTTACATAAATGGTAATAGCAGTTTTCAATATAGAATATGCTTTTAAACATTTGAAAGATTTTATTATAAGAAAACCACATATGACATATTTTAGTTGTACATTGGCAAAATCACATTAAAAAGAGTGGGGAAGCAGATAGAATTGATTATAGCACACTGGGACCCTGTACATACATTTTCACATTGTTCCTTCTTAAATGTTTATAATGCATTACAGTAAGTCATCTCCATACGTATCCTGTGAGACCCCATGTTCTCTGTGTTAATTTATAATTAGGTAAAACTATTATCTAGTATATTTCACAGTTTCATCTACAGGCAATAAAACAGAATCAAAGGATTCCAATTTAGATTCTATGTCCTCCAAACAAGAGGACTTCTAGCAATATGTCCACAGACTGTGTTTCTTTCTTTTTTTAATTATAAACTTATTGGCCCAGTAGCTCTCTCTTCTTATTAACTAATTCTTATAACTTATATCAGCCCATTACTCTTGTCTTTTTCAGTCACATGGCTTGTTACCTTTTTCAGTGAGGCAGTTACAACTTGCATCCTCTGTGTCGGGGTAACAACTGCAGAGTGAGCTTTCCTATTCCAAGAATTCTCCTGTTCTTGTCGCCTCACTTCTAATTTCTGCCTAGTTGTCCTGACTATGCTTCCTGCCTGGCTATTGGCCAATCACAATTTTATTAAAATATGATTGACAGGGTACAAACTATTGTTCCACAGCACTTCCCCCTTTTTTAAAACAAGAACTCTGTATCTAATATCCTTTGTTTAGTTTTTCTCCTGACCATTATCCATAACAACTTGTAACCAACATTATAAACAAAGGAAAATATCCATAGTTCATTTTTTGGGAATGTGGGTGTAGTTTTCTAGGCTATTCCATGCAGATTGGGGGCAAGGACAATATTTGGGGGACCTAAAGAAAATTTAGAATTATTATCAAGTCGTGAATGGAGTATCATGTGTGGCTTGATCATCTCAGGCAGCAGTCTTGAAACTGTTCTAGATGTAAAACTCAGACATCTGGGCCATCCACTTGTATTGGAGATTTCTCAAGCAACAAAGGACCATTTACAAACCTCCTCTTGCTTGTCAGCTGGAAGGTTGGATCCTGAGTTATGAAGAAAGTGTTTAGAATGCATGGGGAGGAGAAGATATGTGGCAGGCCTCAAAATGATGTTCTCCCTGCACCAAGACTGAACAATTAGAAGGAATATATAGGATTTCTTTCAATGTTAAACCTATTGATCCATGAGTAACATGGTGCTTTATAAACAGAAATTTAAGAAGTAAGCTGAACTGACCCAGCAAACAAATGAATAGAAGACAAGTTAATAGGGAATGACACTCTGAGCCATTGGATTTCAAATTCCTTTTGAATTATGTACCTGCATTTTTTTCACCAATGTTGTTTCCTATCATGTGATTTGGTGGTTTCTGGATTAACTCAACTATAGTTAATTGAGGAAGGGTATGGTTACAGTCTACCAGAAGCAACTATCCCCCCTTGGACCTAATTATCATATTTATATCATATTCATCATATTGATAAGAGTCATTAATCTTGTAGTATTTCTACAGAAGAAAATAAATTGAAGAAAGCATTCTGTTTAATCACATAGTCAATAAATTTATACTAATTTTATATTCTATGACAAAACTGTTTCCAATACTTCAGAGATGGGGAAACAAAAAAAAAACACAAAGAACCTCTGCCTTGTTGAAACTCAAGATGTAGATGGATAAGAGATACAATGACCAAAGTAAATGAGTAAATTGTATAGTTTGTTTGTGGGTGACAATATCTTTGACACAAAGTAAAGCAAGGAATGAAAAAGGAATGGTATTACACCTGGCTTCCAATTGTGCTTCAGAGTCTTTTTGTTTGCATTCAAACCTATTTATCTTTAACCAACATGTATATGCACTTTTGTCAAGTTCTAAATGAGGTTAATGAAGGAAATGAATTATTAATGAATTCATTACAAACATAAATGACATTTATTTTTATGTTTGCCTACTGTGAAACATGAGAACATGAGACTAGAACCTCATTTATGGCACTGTTATTTAAACAAAAGAATTTATATATCTTTTGATCCATAAAATTTATCTCTTTTTAGTTTTACTTAATTGAAAATTTCTTTAAATTCTAACTTCCCATATTGATCAGCTCAATAGCCAACAATTATTTATCTCTAATGACCCAAACTTATGTATTTTTAAAAAACAAACTACAGCATCCTACATGAAAATGATAATAACCTTTACAAAAGAAAATGGAAGAAATGGGTGTAACTTCTCTTATCCTCTTTTTCATTTTTGTCTATCATTTAGCCATTTTTATTCTAGAAAAATATAGTAAAACTGCTTGAATTTTTATTCTCTACTTTTTTCTTTATTGTACACACATATTATTCTCTATACCTTGAATTCATAGACTTCCATATGTTAAGACCAATGTTTTATTGTCATAAATTAATAGCCATGCCGAATTTCCATTCAAATAGGTAAACATAGAGTATGAGATGTGGCAATGTAATGTTGAATGTTCATAACTAGATGCTGAGGAAAGGATTGATTTTCACTTCCTTTAACAACAATTCTCATTATTAATTCAAAGTTTTACCATGAAATCAGAAAGTAGAACAGTTTATTAATAACATGTGCAATTACTTTTGTCAGACTAGTGGATTTCTATGCCAGTGGAGTCAGGCTTAGTGTTTTGCCTGTACTGCAAGATTCTCTTATTCTAGCACATCAGGACCATAGCCAAGCAACTATTTTTTTCCTAGATAGTAATGACCAGTAATTTTTACTTTCCTTCTTCTGTTTAGTTCTTCACTTACTGATAAAGCTTGCTGACAACAGAATGACATATTAAAATCTATATTGCCCACATTATCAAGGAAAGCACCCCCAAGAAGGTACCAATTTTCAGTCTCTCACATGGCATTATTTTAGAGTTATAAATGCAAGTTCCCATTCTAAATATCTTAAAGAGTAATGAATTGTTTACATGGTAAAATATTACTATTTATTAAAATGAAATAGGCATGTCATAAAATAAAATCTCATGATCTTAAATACACAGAAAAACTTGACATTATCTGACTCTCACACCCTGACAATACCTTATACTCCATAGTGTCTTGAAAAGAAAAATGTCAATAGTGTTAAGAAGGTCTCTGCCATAATTCTGCAATCCTATGGAACTTACATTTTTAAACAATAACTTGAGGATATTTCAGATTTGCCATTTACTAATATTTTTCAGGAGTGAACAATGAATATCACTCTGGCCAATAGAATTTTTCAGATCAATCTACGGAAGAATTGTAGGCATGTAATATGTTTCTGCAATATGACCAACTCAAGATATTGTTCTCAAATATCACCCTATTTTAGGTTATATTTGGGTTATATTCTTGTGCTTCTTATAGCACAAGAAGTTTATGGTAGTCACCAAACTCAACTTTTCTCAACAGAATGATCCACCGACAGCAATTTAAAAAACATAATTCTGTGAACTACCAGTTCAAAATCATTTGTGAAGCTCTTCGTGTCAAAGAGTTGAACATGTTAAATTCATTTGACAAGCAAAGAAAGCTTTTATAAAGACTCAAAAGCTCCATGACCCAGAATGTTTCCTACACACATCCCTCTGCCTTGATTTCACCTAAGCAGCTTTTTGCTATACCCTAGATACCATATTCTAGAAGTTTAAAGCCACCTATTCTTGCCATTTTTAGTAGAGATATTATTACTAGGAATTTCTTGGCTACAATCCCTTTTCAGATATCCTATTCTACCATAATTAAAACATTTGGCATTTTGATATCTCCTCATACCTTTGGAAATTGCTTCTCCTACCCAAGCCTCAGCAGTATAGTCAAATGTCTCAATGTGCATTGTATTTAGCATTCAATCATCCATTGATGCTGATCTAACCTTTAAAGGCTCAAGCATTTTTTTGCATTCTAAGTTGGGATTTTCAAAAGCCAGAGATTCAGTAAGTACATGTCTAGATTCTGGGTCTGTTACTCTTACTTGTACAGCCTTAGTTAACCTTTGAAAAAAGTCACTAAAAGGTTCTTTCTGGCCCCATTTAACCCTGATATGTGATTCAATTCTCTTTCCCGGATTTTGAATCCTGTCCCACAAATTTAAAGCTACTATGCTACATAGAGACAAGGTGCATTTGTCATAGTGAGCCTGTTCCCAAGGATCAGAGTAACTGGCCTTGAAAATAATTTGATCTTTGGAAGCTTCAAATGCTTTTGCTTTTCCCTGTTCTAAATATTTACTTCTGGCCAATAGCATTTCCATAGCAGCTAGTATCCACTTTCTAGGACTGCTGAGATTAACTGAAGTCAAATATGAGGGATAGCCTTATTGTTTGAAGCCCACATTTTCAGTATTTTCCCAACAAATGGTGAATGCAGGGCATAAGATACTATTGATTGCTTCATTTCTTTTAGATAGCTCATACCTGTAGATTGTCATGTATATTCTCTAACTACCTTAGGGTATTTGGGGCCAGAAGACTTCTCAGAGGATGTTACTGAATAGGCAGCTAAAACTCTGGAGAATTCATCCCAGACCCTGGCTCATTCTAATGTGGCTAAATTCTGTACTTGTACCTTTTCTCCCTGCTCATCAGTTTTGATAATTTTCTAAATCTTTTCAAATCTCTTTACTGCTGCATTTATAATGTCTGAATCATTGATGATTCCAGTGTTTGAAATTTGTCCAGTAAGGATAACATCTCATTCTTAAATATAATTTTGATGGTGTGCAAATTGCCTTTCTGGGGAGATACCTTATCTGTTAACCTATCATAACTTTCCAACAGATCCCAATTGTTAAATTCAACAGCACAAATTCTTTCAGATAATGTCTCAGCACCCTTAGACAATGATTGGAATTTATCTCTCAAATTAATGTTTACCTTTTTAATAGTATTAATTTTTTCAACTACCTGTTCATTATTAGTCTATAAAGACTGTATCATTTCTAAAACTGCCTCATTCATGGCAGTGGTATCAAACCATTTTCTTAACTATACAATATGAAAAACAAAACTAATTTCCAAATTCAAATAAATGGATGTATAAGGAAAATCACATGAGCCTTGCAGAATACTATCTATAGTAGAAGCAAAAAGGTTATTAAATTCAAGAATGGTAATATTGTCTGCAATTATATAACTTTAAAATTCATTAATTTACATGTTACCATTATATTTCAGTAAATTTTTGTAGGTAAAATATTTTTATTGACCTGTACCCTGCAAAATTATGTCACTTGTATTTGCTAAATAAAATGCTGATTGGCCAGTAGCCAGGCAGGAAGTATAGGAAGTGAAAAAAAAGAAGTATAGTCAGGGTAACCAGAATAGGAGAATTCTGGGAAGGGAAAAGGCTCTCTCTGCAGTCATCACCCAGACCAAGAGGAAGCAAGATGAGAATGCCTCACAGATAAAAGGTACCAAGGCAAATGGCTAACACAGACAATAACTTTGAACTAATTTAAGATGTAATAATTAGTCAGTAAAAAGTCTGAACTAATGGGGCAACCAGTTTATAATTAATGTAGGCCTCTGTGTTTCCTTGGGCCTGAATGACTGTAGGATCAGGCTGGACATAAACCTCAGTCAACAACTGACAGAATTTATGAAACATAATTCTGTGAACTACCAGTACAAAATCATTTGTGAAGCACTTTATTTCAAAGAGTTGAACATGTTCAATTCATTTGGCATGCAAAGAAAGCATCTTTAAAATGTGTCAAATATGTGTACTTTTGTAATCTGAACTAGAATAAAAGTTGTCTGAGGGATGAATCAAAATGTATATACACTTATAGATATAGTCATGGACACAAAGTAACAGGTAAATTTCTATATTTTACTTTGAAAGATGATTTTATTTAAAATTATCATGAGAATCAAGGTTACTGATTTGTAGAATAAAAATATGTAAAGTCAGAAGGGACTGAGAGAGCACATTCCACTTCTTTAGCCAATAGCCTTTAAGATACCAGTCCACTTGGGTGTGGTCTCTTATAATATAAATGCAGCTGTAAAGCATGTGCTCACTCTCTTGATTCTGGCTCTTGCTTCTGGCTGCTAGACTCTGTTCCTGTTATCCATCTGTGCAGAGGACTGTTATCTAGGACAGAGTTCTGTAAGACTCTACTAAATAAATAATTCTTTATTATTTATAATTCTGAACTAGTTTGGATTATGTCACTTTTGCTATCAAGAAAGTGATTAATACTGTCTCAGAATAACATGCTTAAATGACAGATAGAATTCTTTACTTTAAAATAATGCTATTTTCACTCCTAAGCTGCAAATATAAATTCTTTAATGGATTTTATTTAATTACCTACCTTCAAATTGTTTTATATGTATTTATTTTGAAACTGAGTTTCACCTGACATTCTTATCCAGCTTTTCACTACCTCTGGAATTCTGAGATTAAAGATACAATTCCTCAGGATTTTATGGACATTAAAATGTCCCAATATATTAACCATATAAGCAAAAATGTTGCCACCATACTCTGGGGTTTTAAAAATATAACTTATCTTATACCTATAAAAATGTTTAATTTCTTTGCCACCTTTATATCTGGGTGCTATCTTAAGAAAAGTCTCTTAGATCAAATCTATACAAGTATTATAAAACTACTATACAAGTATTAAAAATGTAAAGTTTAGCTTTAGTTATACATAATGTAGAAATACTCTTTTTTTACTTCTTTTAATTTATTTATTTATTTATGTGTCATTCCAACCAAAGTTTTCCCTTCCTCCTTCCCTCCAGTTCTCTCCCCCCACCTCCCATCTGTTCCGTGAAATAGATGCCTCCTCTTTTTCTGTTCAGAAGGAGGCAGGCCTCTCATGGATATCAAATAAACATAGCATATCAAGAAGTTGTTGTAGGACTAAACACCTCCCCTTGTATTAAGGCTAGTCAAGCAACCCAGCCTTAACAATAACAAAAATATTCAAAACATGTTTAAAACAACCAACTTTAATTGAAATTCTGTAATGACCCTTATAGTTACTTATTCTTTCTATTTTTCATTTCATACTTATCAGTTAAGATTGAACATTTTTGATATAACCCTAAGTAAATCATATCTTAGATTAGTGTGTATTTTAAACTGCAAATTGACAACATCTGGTACTTTAATGTAGCATGATGTGGCACTGATTGCAAAATCAAGGTAACAGAATTTGACACAGGTTCTTTATGCATTAAAAAGTAGGAATAATTAATTCACAAGTGCAACTGACTGCATTTTGATGCTCTTTGAACTTGGAAATGGGAAGATATCTAGTTTTTCTCAATTGGTTCACAGAACAACATGGACAACACAGAAATGAACACTATGCATAGGATGTACATAAAACTGAATACATGGATACATGTTTCTTTGGATTATTTTCCACTAGATAAAATTTTTAAAATTCAAGTACCTATATGATATGACATATATTGTTACACCAAAAATAAATAAAGCTCATCTGACAAAATTGCTTCATTTAAATTAAACTATTTGTTTATTTGAACAAATAAAGCATGTAAGTGTTCTGAAAGAAGTTCATTATATGATTTAGGTGTCTATACACCAGCTTATTATGCATAAAACTAGAAGTTTTTGTAAAATTATTTTATACATATAGTTGTCTAAGCATTTATTCAAAAATACCCAGTTAAAATAAATATTAAAGCTTAATAAAAATACATAGTAATGCAATGATGAATTTTTCTTTCTTATTTATGTTGTTGGTTGACAAGAAACTTCAATATTTCTTTTTAGTTTAGCATATTATATATTATACTTCATTACCAGGAGATAAAACATATACTTTAACATTTATTTATCTTCTTCAAGAAAGTCTGAAAAAGGAAAGATAAAAATTTACAGAAAATCAAAATCATTAATAAAATACATATAAAAAAATCAGTTTTTTTACTTCAAACTCAATCGGTTTAAAAAACACAGAAACAGTGTATAATGCTCATTGACATTTTTATAATATCTTTAAAATTATTCTTAGTGCTTTATAAATAGCAAAAAATAACATTTTTCTTGAATTTTATAAAATTTTAAGATAATTTAAAGAATACTGTGCTATTAAGATATTTAATGATACTAATTCATGTTTATGTTGTGCCTTCAGTTTCATTAAATTCTAGGAAGCCTTTAATTTCTTTCTTTATTTCTTTCTTGACCTAGGGGAGGTTAAGTAGTTTGCTGTTCAATTTCCATGAGTTTGTTGGCTATTTGAGAGTAGTATTGTTAAATTCTAACTTTAATCAATGGTGATAGGATGAAACACAGGGGGTTACTCCAATATTTTTTAAATTTGTGAAGGTTTGCTTTGTTACCGAGTGTGTGATCAATTTTAGAGAAGGTTCCATGAGGTGTTGAGAAGGTATATTCTTTTGTTTTGGGATGGGATGTTCTATGGATGTCTGTTACGTCTATTTGATTCATGACATCTGTTAGTTCCATTACTTCTCTCTTAAGTTTCTGTCTGGTTGACCTGTGCATTGGAAAGAATGGAGTGTTAAAGTCTCCTCCTATTAGTGTGTGTGGATTGATGTGTGCTTTGAGTTTTAGTAATGTTTCCTTTACATATATGGGTGATCTTGTGTTACAGGCATAGATGTACAGGTTTGAGACTTCATCTTGATGCACTGTTCCTATTAGGAGTATAAAGTGTCCTTTTCCATCTCTCCTTACTGATTATAGTTTGAAATTTTTTTGTTAGATATTAGAATAGCTACACCCACTTGTTTCCTAGGTTCTTTTGATTGGAATACCTTTTCCCAACCCTTCAATATTAGTTTGTATCTCTCTTTGAGGTTAAGGTGTTTTTTTTAATACAACAGAAGGCTTGATCCTGTTTTTGTACCCATTCTCTCAGCCTGTGTCTTTTTATAGGTGAATTGATTTTATTGATATTAAGAGATATTAATGACCAGTGATTGTTAATTCATATTATTTTTTGGTAGTAGTGTTTGTGTGTTTCCCTTCTTTGGGTTTTGCTGGTGGGAGGTTATTTGTTGCCTGTGTTTTTGTGGGTAGAGTTAGCTTCCTTGGGTTAGGGTTTTCCTTCTAGTACTTTCTGTAGGGCTGGGTTTGTGGATACATATTGTTTGAATCTATTTTTGACATAGAATATATTGTTTTCTTCCATCAATGGTGATTGAAAGCTTTGCTGGGTATAGAAGTCTGGGCTTGCATCCGTGGTCTCTTAGTGTCTGCAGCACATCTGCTCAGGACCTTCTGGCTTTCATGGTTTCCATTGAGAAGTAGGGTGTAATTCTGATAGGTCTAACGTTATATATTACTGGTCTTTTTTCTTTGCCACTCTTAATATTCTTTATTTATTTTGCATGTTTTGCATTTTGATTATTATATGGCAAGGGGATGTGTCTATTTTGTTTTTGAATATCATGAAAACAAAAAATTATCTAATTCTTATAATTGTAAAACAAGAATATTATAAAATCTATTATCAGCTGCTGTAATCTGTGACAACTTCAGATAAGTCTCTTTAACATAGTTTACACTTATATAGAATATAGTCTAATAACATTTATTTATTGTACTATAAAATTTATCCTAAAACTAATAGGTTCCTTTTAAAAAAATATGTCTTTAGGAGAACAGAATGATATCATTAACAGCTATAAATTGTTATTTGAAACCTGAATTGTGAATCTCTATTATGTGATCTGAATTTCAAAATTAATCTCAAAAGAAAAAAAATTATGCAGAATTTTCATCTGGGTTAAAATGTCACTAACTTGGTCTCATATTAAGTGTTTTAAGGAAGAATATATAAATGAATAATTTTTCAGAATGGAAACTTTTGGAATAGTCCCTAGACATTTTAAATGATATGAAACTATCCATTCTCTCATGTTTGATTTTATGTGCCAGAAAGATGAGCTGTGTCATTGAAGGTGACATTAGCATTG
>LOJH01025096.1:6251-18875 GCA_001685095.1 Ellobius talpinus
AAGGAAGGAAGGAAGGAAGGAAGAAAGAAAGAGTAGAATTGTATGTCTGAACTCTAATGACAAATCCTAAAAGTAGAAATAGAGGGGGAACCATTAGGGAAAATGGAAGAAACAAATGAGACAGAATGAAGGAAAATTGTAAATGGAGGCTAAATACTCTCAAATCACATGTATGAAAATATGACAACGAAACCCAGTATGGTGGCACATGACTTTAATCCCTGCACTCTGGAGACATAGACCGACAGATTCCTGCCTGATCTATAGAGCAAATTCCAGGGCAGACAGTGCTACAGAGAAATCCTGCCTCAAAAAATCATAATGGAAATAGATATTTTGCACCATTAGTACATATTTACTTTATTTAAATACTTTATAATAAAATATATTTTGATCTCGACTTCCCCTATGCATCTCCCTCCCCACCTAAATTTATATTCTATCCTTCTGAGTACTGGGATTATAGGCATGTGTATCCACATTTTAGCATAAAATAGTGTTTTAAAGAATGAATTATATAAGAATTTAGAGGTTCCATACTAATCAATGTTGGAGATGGAAGAGAGAGGAGCAAGGCGAGAAGGGAGGGTAGGAGGGGAGCTATCCAAGTAACACAGGTTTCTCTCCTCCTATGCCCAACAAAACATTATTGGCACTTTAAAAGATAAGTAGGAAATAAGGGAATAAGTAGAGTTATTAGAAGGCCAAGACAATAAATCTAAGATGGACTAATTAGTAAACTGTAAGAATTAAGCTAATTATTTTGCCTGAGAAGGGCAGAAGCTTACACAGCATGTAATGCACATTGTCATTTACATACATGTGATCATCCCTTTATGACATAGTTCATCCTATTATAGGTTAACAAGAGCCTTCATTTTTCAAAAAAATTACTGTCATCACAGTACAAAGAACCAATGACCAAAATACTCAACTAGAATGTGACACTGGTAGCAAAACATCAGCATGTTAAAAAAGAAGTATAATAGGAATATTCTTTGCCAGCTTGTTTATAGATGAGAAAAAGCTGATGCCTTCCTCTGACCTTATTGACGCAAGACCATTATAATTGACCCTCAAACTTGTACCTATATAATACAATCTAGAATTCAATATCTTCTCCTGGGAATTAAACCTATTTCATTAGTTCAAAAACTAATGATATTGGAATGTTCAAATTGGATAGCATCCACATATCAGGAAATGTAGATGAGAACATTTGAATTCAGTTCATCACTGAGGAATGTTCATTAACTTCAAAGAGCACTAACAAACCAAAGGTAGATATTAAATGGTATGCAGATTTAAACATCTGGAGATACATGTTAGTAATTCTATGATGAAAAGTGAAACTTTTCCTCTTCCCCCAAAAGTACAATTTGGTAATATTATCAATCAGAATAATTCATGAACAAAATAAGCAATTATACTCCACATCATTTAATCATGATATCATGTAAGAGATAATAAATGGAGAAGAGTTTTCTTTCTCATTATGAATAGTGAATAGACCAGATGCAGTTCTATCCCTACCATCACCCCACACATGTCTATGTAGCTTGCTAATGCCTAACTTTATCATTTATTGCCTTATAATTTTGTGTTAAGATTCTAAAATGTTTTGTTGAGTATCTAGGCTTGAGTCAGTCAGACTTTTTACCCACATTTATTAGCTGCGTGGTTTGCAAAAACAAATGAATGTTGACTCTGAGTCTGTTTTCCCAAAATCATGATACTGCAACTAATATTACCAACTTTATTGACATCTACAAACAATCCATGCTTGTTTGTTTTGAAATGAAGGGGAACTGACAGTCAGATATTTTACCTCTCACCATCAATACATTTCTCTCTCCAGAGAAGGCTCATGGAATAACTTTCTTCTTACTTTTTCTAGAAAACGGCATTTTCTTTAACAAATGAGAAACACAAGCAGTACCCTCTATATTTTGTTAGTGTGTAATAATATTGCTTAACTGCCTTGTTAACCCAGAAGCTAGGCTGAAACTGAAGAAAGGTGAGGATACAACTAGTTAACATTTTATTCAATCAGAGCCCAAGATAGAGCCCACATCAGTGATATCTGACTAGTCCAGGTAGATATCCAAAGTTTTAAAAGTAGGATCAACTACTGAAAATCATCACATGGGAGACATCTTATCCATAATTGACTTGAAATGCTACTTGAACAAGATGCTTTATTTTTATTCTTATATATAATAATCTAGTTGTTTACCCAAAAGCTAATAGAAGTGAAATAATAATCCTAAAAATGTTCTTTTGCTGACATTGTGATGTGGGATTCCCCTTTGTATGCTACGAATGCTTTATTACCATTGGCTAATAAAGAAGCTGCTTTGGCCCATAGCAGGGCAAAATAGAGCCAGGCTTGGAGAGATATACAGAGAGAGTAGACAGAGTCAGGGAGATGCCATGTAGCTGTCAAAAGAGAAGGACATGCTGGAAACTTACCAGTAGGCCACAGCTTCGTGGTGATACACAGAAAAATAGAAATATGTTAATTTAAGATGTAAGAATTAGTTAATAAGAAGCCTGAGATAATACAGTGTTGTAACTAATACAGTTTCTGTGTGATTATTTGGGTCTGGGTGGCCGGGAAACAACGAGCAGTCTCGGCTTGCAATGGGAAAACAACAAGCTGTATGGCGCCCGTTCATTCTTCTAAGGTTAACCCGTGTGGCCAGCCATACACTTTGGGTCTGGGTGCTTGTATGCCCTCTCGGAGTTAGGAAGAGAGTAGCTGAGAGCATGCCTGCTGCTCGGCACCCTCCATGGGAAAGCAGCTGAATAGGGTCTGCTAGGTGTGCACAGGCAGGAAAACATGGCAGATTCCCATCACCATACATAGAGACATTTCCAGGCTGTGCAGTGTCCTGCATGGCAGATTGAGCTTTTACTTACATGTAAAGGGTTTATGTGCTGCACGGTGCTTCCGAGAGTTGAGGTGGTGAGCACCTAGCAGTCCCAGAGCTGGTAGTAAACGTACCTTTGGCATATTGAAAGGCCAAGACAGGTGGAGCTAGCATCTAGGGCTGCCGCAACCACACTGCTTAGTATTTAAAAATGTTCCTTGTCAGAAAAGGATTTCAGATACACTATAGGACATATTCAGACATAAAAGACCTCTAAACGAGACACAGTGTGTTTAACAATGTATATAGGCTTGAAAGAGAGAAAAAACAAGCATAAACAGTTGTAAAAAGAAGTAAGTCTTTAAAGAGACAGTAAAAATAATATAAAAGGTGCAGACCATCATAGATTAAAGGAGTAAAGGAAAATAAGGCATGTAAAGACAGCCTTCCAAACACTATGACCTTTTAATACAGTTCTTCATGCTGTGGTGACCCTAACCATAAAATTATTTTTGTTGCTATTTCATAACTGTAATTTTTCTACTGTTATGAATTGATATCTGATATTTGACCCCCAAGACGTTCATCCCACGGGTTGAGCACCTGTGGTTTAGAGGTAGGAAAAGGAAGGGAGAAAGGGGTAATTATATTATAATCTCAAAAAAAATTAAAACAAATTTAAAAAGTGTAACCTTCTTTATTCTTAGTATATTCATCCACAAGATCAAAATTCTGACAAAGGCTTCATGGTGCTATTACAAGAATGAAATGAATAGATGTAAAGTGTCTGGTTCCCTGATTCAGAGACAATGCTCACTAAGTGTTAGTCCCTTTCATTCTGCATATCACTAACTGATCTTTCATTTCTAATGAAAAGAATTCCTGCACTGGGGAAATTATCCCCATTTTGAAAAACTGTTCCAAAGCAAAAAAGTTTTGAACTAAAAATATGTCAGAGTGTAGTAGAATGCATAATCAGCATTCTCAGGAAAGCATCCTTGTTTATAGAGTCTTTGTCTGGTCACTTTAGACATGGTAAGCTTCTTTTATCATAATCCATTATTACATTATTCTAGTCTTTATTCTATTATTAAGCTAGGTGAGCATGTGTCTTAGGTTGTGAGCTTTTTTATGCAGCCCCTGTTTTCCTCTACATTTTTTATTTCACTTGTCAGAATATGCTGTTCTTCTGTTTGTCTAATTGATTTTCATAGCATAGAGGTAATTATAATTTATTACTATATTATGTTTTTATAATTATATCAATAAACTTTTCTTAAATGAACAAATCACAGTTCTTTTCAATAAATTGCAATATTATTCTGTGACTAGCTCCCTCTACTTACACTGATGCATCAGTCTATGGAAGTAGTTCAGGCATCTCGCTTATTCTACTCACTGGAGTGACAACCTCCCCTCACTCCATACATACTTTCCTTTTTCTCCAAGGCCACAAACACTTCTATTTTGCTTCTGCTGGGAAACCCATATGCTTGAACTTATTTTAAGTTTGTGGTAAAAGAATTTTATTAAACTAGGAAACGATCTCTACCTTGTGAAATAAGACTAGAGTTTATCACAGAGCAGATGATAGTGCTAATGTCTGAAGTTCTAGAACATGGCTAAAGATGAAGATCGCTAAGAAAACTATACCCCAAACTGCAATCTTATTTACTTCCTTCCCCCTAATTATTTTTAAAAATTACACAGAACAAAAAGCTCAACCTTTTATACTGGGAAATGCATTGTTTGCTGCTGTGAGAGGGTAGCAATAGGCAACCCATGATTTTCAAAGAATATACTAACTCAAGGCATACTCCCAGGTTATCAACCTCCAGACTTGTGGAAGGGATTATCTGGGCTGCCACACATTTTTATCCACAAAGAACAAGCTTCAAAAACAACTGCTGTATTTTTTCCTAATCCAAAGCTTGTTGGAACACTGGCAGGGCACTTGCTCTTACAACACTGCTAGAAAATGCAAATACTTAGGAAGGTGCTAATTTATGTTGTAAGTGAACAACATCAGGATCCATCCATCATTCATGGCAGCTCTATACATTGCCAGCTAGACAAGGAAAACTAGAACTCAATCAGTACCATAAGTGAGTATCTACTATGGGTCAAGTAATAGGCTAGGCAGTAAAAAGAAAGGCCTTTGCTTCTCTAGATCTCTGTGTAGAGAAATTCAGAACAAATAATAATGTTGAAAGAGACTGGGAATGGGAAATAGAATATCTCTTGGCATGCATTGCAATGGTGCAGAGCTTTTTAGTAAAGTTGCCCATTGTTGAAATCATTGACAATCATATAATCCCTCAATCACTGTAACATTAAAAAGTCACATATTCGTTATTTTTATAAGACACATTAATTGTTGTGTAAAAGATGGCCTCCAGCTGTTGGAGGATGGATATGTCATAGAATAAGTGTTGGCAAAGAGGGACAAATCATTGGCATGGAGTGAGAATTAAGAAAGAGCCAGGTTAAAAATATAAAGACTCCAATAAATACAGGCTTGTTCAGTGAATACTCGAATACTTGAATAGATCCTTAAAAAGTGACTACCTGATGCCAGATAAAATTGATACATATATGGCACTGCATAGAAAAAAGGAGCCCCAAAAAATACTGAGATATGTGACTGAATGACTAACTTATATCGAGGCATTAAGAAAATGTTGGATGGTAGAAGTTCTTTAGGTCTGTGGTTTGTATATGCTCTGAAAACTTTCAAGATGTCATAGACTAGTAAGGGCAAATTGTGGCCTCCCACACTAAATCTGGCCACCACCTGTTTTGCTATGATCCATGAGCTAAAATTGGTTTTTACATTTTAAGTGGTTGAAAAAAATAAAAATAAGAATAATATTTTGTTACAGGGAAAATACTGTGACATTGAAATTTTAGTGTATGAAAAAAAGTGCCAGGTGAACAGTTATGTTTATTTTCTTATGAATTATTTCAGGTGGCTTTGGACCTACAATGGCATAGTTAATTAGTTACAATAAAGACTGTATGACCTGGCAAGCACAACACTTTAACTATCTGACTATGTGTAGAGAAAGTATGCTGACCCCTGGCATAAAAGATAATGCCTATACAGTTTCACAGAACTGGATCTAAGACTCCTCTCACTAAAGAGCCGCAAACACCATTTTCCTATATGACAAGAGGAGATGTTAATAGCACCCCTACATAATTCAAAAGAAGTAAATAATGAGAATGTCAGCACAGTGCCAGTCATCTTTAAAGCATTAAATAAATCAAGATTGCTTATTACAATTTCTGAGTCAGAAACAAAAGTCTTAGGAGAACAGACAATGTAATAGTCCTATATGGCACTTTTGGTATTTTTGCTGAAATGTATCTGACAAACAAGATGGTGGCCTGCAATCTGCAGAACTTCCCAATACCATCATGTCACCATCAGAACTGTCTAGAAATAAAGCTGCTCACGTACTGCTCTAAGGACCACTCCATAGGAAAATGATAATGTCTTTTTCTAGTCTGACGGGATAGTGTACAAAAATTGGGACTTCAGCTTTTAGTTGGCATGTTGACAGTGTTAAGTGAAAGCCATCTGTTCCATTTTATCTAACTTCTGAATCCTTCATTTCAGCTAGAACCAGTGTATGTGACTTCACAGGCCTCTTTCTTTTCCTTTTCCCACCTTTTATTGAAAGTAGAGGCTTTTTTATCACATTCTGTATCCTGATTACAGTTTCCCATTCCTCTACTCCTCCCAGTTTCTCCTACCCTCCCTCCCATCTGGAGCCACCCTCTTTCTGTCTTGCATTATAAAGAGCAGATTGCTAAGAGATAATACTAAAATATAACAAAATAAAATATAATCAGATAAACTAAAACCTGTCACTTTGGAATGGATAAGTCAGACCGAGAGAAGGAAAAGAGCCCAAGAGAAGACCCAAGAATCAGAGACCCAGTCATTCATGCACATAGGAGTCCCATGTAAACACTAAACTGAGAGCCATAATGCATGCACAGAAGACCTGGTACAGACTTGTGCCGACCCAGTGCATATTCCTTCAGTCTCTCTGAGTGTCTATGAGTTTTGCTCATGTTAGAGGATCCTGATTTCTTCATATCCTCTATCCCCTCTGGCTCTTACACTCTGTCTGCCTCCTCTTCCATAGTGTTCCCTGAGCCCTGAGAGGAGGGAGTTGATGAAGACCTCCCATTAAGGATGAGTGTTTCAAGGTCTGTTTCTCTGCCTACCTCCAACTTCTCATGTAATGGTAACATCAGTAGTGGCATTTCACTTGTATTTTAATAAATAATGTTTGCCTAGGGATCGGGAAAGTAAAACAACCACACTGGTCAGCCTTACAGACCAGCCAGCAATGATATACACCTTTAATATCAGTAGCCACAATGACACACACCTTTAATCCCAGTAGCCATACTAATTTCCATAGAAACCAGGCGGTGCATGACTTTAATCCCAGTGGCACACACCTTTAATACTAGCCCTAGAGAGGATTATAAAACGGGGGAAAGACAGCTCTCAGACACAGCCTCATTCTGAGATTCCTGGAGCAGGATTGCCATTTTGGACTGAGGTCAAGGTAAAGAGCCAGTGGCTGGCTGCTTTGCTTTCAGATCTTCAGGTTGAACCCCAATTTGTCTCTCTGAGTTTTTATTTAATTATGCTTCAAACTTCTGGCTATGGGTCTCTATATTTGTTCCCACCTGCTAGAAAGAGGCTTCTTTGATTATGGTTCAATGAGGCACTAATCTGAGTATAGCAGAATGAAAGCCATTAGGAATCATTTTTATCAGTTTGCTTTGTTGCTGCGTTGGCTTCTTTGTAGTTGTTATTGTTGTAGACCATAAGTATTTGATTTTCCCTATGTCCCTGGGATATCTAATCTATTGTTCTGGTCACCCATGTGGTGATGGGTGTGGGTTCCATCTACTGAAGTATGCTTAAGTCAAATTAGATCTTAGTTGGTCACTCCCACAAGTTTTATGTCACCATTGTCCTAGCATATCTTGCAGGCAAGACACCTTTGTAGGTCAAAGGTTTGTGGCCAACTTGGGGTTTACATTTATCTTCTGTTAATGTGTAAAGTCCCTTTTTGTACCAAGGACACTGAGCATATGTGGGAAGGCTCTGTGAGAGCACTAGCTCTACTGCTCCTTGTTCAATGAGATGTATAGGTGTTGTCTTCAGGACTGGGAGCCTGAGGTCAGTTTGTGGAGGGCAACAAATTGTCTCAGCCCACAGGACCACTTTGGCCAACAAAAAAATTAGATGCATCTCAATCCCAGTACTGGAAGGTTCATTTGGTGATGAGAGACAGCCAGTTAAGACTCTGTCTCCACCATTATTTCAGGATCTTTCTTTTATTGTTATCCCCTTTCCAATAGGCTCATAAACTTGAGAGAAAAGATTGGGGATCATGCAACTTCATTGAGGCACACAGTTGTAGAAAATACTACTTCTTACTAGTTTTAGTTTAAAATAAGAATTAACCACAACAATCCATTGTAAAACGTTCTCTATAATCAAGTGTGCTTATAGTTCTGCATGAAGAATAAACCAGCATGGTAATCTTTTTTCACTTAAAGAAGAAAGAGGAAAAAGACAGAGGGGGGAGTGACAGGATGAAAGGGAGGGAAAAAGATAGAGAAAGCAAAGGAAGTAAGGAGGAAGGAAGGAAGGAGGAAAGAAAGAAAGATTGGTGAATCTATCAGAGCAAAGTGTTGGAGATGTAAGAATTCTTTGTTAATAGCTAATGGGAGTATATTGGCAGCAGGCATTCTGTAAACTTATTTAAGAATTTTTATTAAAATGATATATATATATATAAAACCTAAAAGTTATAATTATTGGAAAGGACTTTCTGAATAGGACTCCATTTGCACAAGAATTAAAGTTAACAATTGGCAAGTGGGTCCTCATGAAACTAAAATGTGTCTTCTATACAGCTCAGGAAGCAATCACTTCAGTGAAGAAGAAACCCACAGAGTTGGAGAGACTCTCTTTGCAAGTTACATATCTGACAGAGAATAAATATCCAAAAATATACAAAGAACTCAAAAACAAAGAGGCAAGGAAAAATATGGTCTGGGGTTCTAAACGGAGAGCTCTCAATATACAAAATAAAATAGGCTATGAAATTCCTCAAAAAGTGTTCATCAACCTTAGCAAGTAGGGAAATTCAAATTTAAACAACTCTGGAATTTCATCTCACCCCAGTCAGAAAGAAAAAGGTAAAAAATAAATCTGACAACAAATGCTGGCAAAGATGGAGGAAAGGGAAAGGGGAGCCTTCATTAACTGCTGATGGGAACGCAAAATGGTGCAAGCACTCTGAAAATCAGTTTGGAGAATCCTCAAAATACGAAAAGCAAACCTGTCACATGACCCAGCTATACTGTTCCTTGGCAGATGCCCAGAGGATTGTTCTTGCCACTCTACAACATTGCTCAGCCATGCCCATTGCTGCCTTATTCACAATGGCTAGGGCACGGAAGCAATCTAAATAGCCTTGAACTGATTAATGGGCATAAAAATGTGGAATATTATTGATCTGTCAAGGAAAATGAAAATTTTAGGTCAGTGGATGGACTTAGAAAAGACTATAGATATTGAGTGAGGTATAGTCCAAACATAGAAAGACAAAAGTTCGGGGGAGAGAGAGAGCTTGAGAAGGAAATAGGGGAAGAGCAGGATGCCAGTGACATGAAGCAGGAAAGTGAAAGATGATGAGGGGGCCTCTAACTTGGGATCTGGAGAGTTCTAATTACAGAAAGAGGAGGAGAGAGGAAGGATAAATAATATCATGGTTCTTTGATAAATCCTTAGGAGTCGTAACTAATTATATTCACCTAAAATTATACTGTAATACATATCCACTCTTTTTAGACTGATAACACTCCCCACATGTTCCATAGATGAACAAAATTTCCTGTACCATTCACAAGAAACTCCCTTGCAAGCTTTTGCTCAGGGTAATCTAAATGACTCCCAAAACAATATCGACTATCGCCATTGTCCTTGAATGCCACTTAGAGGTTGAAGATAAGCTCCTATTGCTGAAAATGCAGCATATGTAGGACATGGGCCTTGGATTGTTCAAGATGGATGTAACAGGAAAACTTCCTTCTCACAGACTAGCTGCTGTAGTTCCAGAAAGCACTACTCGAGCTACGAAGGGAGGGAAGAAATTGACAATCCTATCAAACTGATGAATCTATAAACCATAACAATGACCAATAAATATGGCAAGATATCCATAAAGGTTAGTAGTGGCCTTAACATGTTGGTGGTAGCCAATACCTACCTAGGTGCACTTCAAACCCAGTAAACAGGGCTCTATAAACAATACCTGAGCAATGACAATATCAAAAAAAATCATTATCATAGTTTGAATATGAGCCCAATAGGCTCATATATTTGAATGCTTAGTGGCACTATTTGTGAAGGATTAAAAGGATAAGGAGTTGCAACCTTGTTAGAGGAAGTGTGTCACTAGAGGTGAGCTTGGAGGTTTCAAAAAGTTCACAGCAGGCCCATGTTTCTCGCTCTCCCCTCTGCCTGGAGATCAGGTTGTACTTCCAGCTCCAGTGTGCTAGCGTATGTGCCACCACACCCCTAGCTATGACTATAAAGAACTTAACCTCTGAAACTGTAAGCAAACAGCCAATTACATATTTTCCTTTATAAGAGTTGCCTTGATCATGGTGTCTCTTTACAGCAATAAAACAATGATGAAGACAGACATGCTAATGCAAAAGGAAAGAAATCTCATGGGGTCCTGTCCCTAGAAAACAGAATTGCAAGCACCTAATGAGTTCCTAGAGAGGGAAAGTTAACCTCTCCTGTGATGAACCCCTGATTGTTCATCTAGTACAAAGTTGTACTACTTGAAACCATGTGCATATAAACAACACATATGGACACAGTAGGTTATATTTATACATTTATTCACATATATACATGCATATGTATATGTAACCAGAGTAAAGAAAAAGAGGTTTTCAATTTGAGAGTGGAGACATGGGAGTGGTGTCAGGGAGGCATGAGGGATCTAGAGGAAGAAAAGTTTGGAGGAACTGACATAATTATACCTTAACTTAGAACGTAAAACCATTTAAATAAAAAGTTAAACAATGATGGGTGGTGGTAGCAAAAGACTTTAATCCCAGTGCTGGCAGAGGCAGGTGGATCTCTGATTTCGAGGCCAGCCTGGTCTACAGAGTAAGTTCCAGGACAGCCAGGGCTACACAGAGAAAAAAACCTTTCTCAAAAAAAAGTTAAATGAATAAATATTTAAAATAAAAGTTTAATGAATAAATAAAAAGTTTAATGAATAAATAAATAAAAAAGTTTAATGAATAAATATTTAAAATAAAAGTTTATAAATAGCTTGACTGATCTTGGCTGCGGAATATTATGTAGTTTTAACAAAAAAAAAAACCCAATGAGGTGGATTTGGGCAGATTGATTAGTAAAATGTCCATAAAATTTTTAAACAAAAAAACAGTAATTATACAGATATGCTCTTTATTGAAAATAACCACTGATAAAAGTTTATGTGTTTTTAAGTGCACAGTAAATTTTAGGTTAGTTGGTATGCCTAGCTTACAGAGAGTGAGGATATCAGTACAAAGATTAGGCTAAAATTTATAGTCTGTCTATGTATATATACAGTTTTACTTTGGAGTGTTTTGAAATGAGGTTTCACTATTTTTTTAATTTTAAGAAATTTGTTTTTTTCCTTGTGTTTCCATGACTACTAATGAAGTTGACTAATAATATATTGAAGTATATGTTATTTATTTAATTTTTTAGTGAATTAATTAATTTTTTGCATCCTGACCATAGTTTCTTCCACCACCTGCCCTCTTCTCATTCCCCATCCACTCTTCTGTTTCTCTTCAGAAAAGGGCAGGTCTCCATGGATATCAACTAGCCATGGATAATCAAGCTGCAGTAAGACTGGTACCTCCTCTCCTGTTAAGGCTGGACAAAGCAACCTCATAGAAGGAAAGGGTCCAAAAATCAGGCAACAGAGTTTGAGACAACCCTTGCTCCCACTGTTAAGAACCCGACAGGAAGACCAAAGTACAAAACTGTCACATAAGTGCAGAGGGCATAGGTCAGTCCCATGCAGGCTCCCTCTTTGTTGGTTCAGTCTCTGTGAGCCCCTATGATCCCAGGTTAGTTGACTTTGTGTGTTTTCTTGACCCCTCTGGCTCCTACAATCCTTCCTCCCTCTTTTCTGTAAGAAAAACTGTCAATCTTTTCTTGCATTTAAAAAAAACAATGTCAAAAATTTATATGAAATATGATGAATCCGTGATAACAAATATTTAGCATGTTCCTAATCTTGAAAAATACAAGATAGCAAACTATCTTTGTGTATGTATGTGTTTATTAGTGTAGTGAAAAATAAAGTTATGGAAATGAAATCGTGAAGCTATTAATGTTTGTTATCTCGGTGGAATAAGATGAAGACTAGGGAAAACTGGCATTTTCTTTACAATTCCTTGTATGTTTTGACAGGTTACAAAATCAATAAAAGTATGTAAGCCCATGAAAAGGGTAAGTGGAAATGTCTGGAAGAATAGCACCACTATGCTTTCAGCAGTCTTGGAGAAAGCACGTATCGTGTGGGGCAAGCATGACTCTCTGAAACTGGAAGCGCTCAGAGATAAAGAATCAATTAGATCTTCTCCCAATCAGTAGGTTGCCTATTTGTCTTATTGACAGTGTCCT
>LOJH01025098.1:7100-18875 GCA_001685095.1 Ellobius talpinus
CACACACACACACACACACACACACACACACACACACACACACACTCATCCCACCTGCACCCCTTTCTCCCCAATCCCTTTGTTCCTGGTTTCTCCAGGAAAGGTTGGTAAGTGTTCCCTTTTAGCTGCTCCAACTTGGAAATAAATTTCTTAAGCAGACCCCTCCTCTTCTTCGTTGCTGGTCCCAGGCCCTTTCTACACATGTCCCAGCCTGCAGGGAACCCCTTTGGCAGAAGGGACCTGGTAACAGCAGTTTCCAACACCTCCCCCACTTCCAGCCACAGAGCCACTTAGGGAAGTTTGACAAGAGTGTTTTTCCTTTTTATAAGATTTCTAATTACCTGCTGTTCCTGGTCTTCTCTTTTAATCAGCTTCCAGAACTCAGCTGGGAGGAACAGAACCAGAGACAGGAATCTGGTTCTCACCGGTATGAGAGCGAGGCTTGTGGGTGTCCTCGGATGTCATCAGCCTCTTCACCATTATGACTTTCCATAATTACAGAGACTGCCCAGGACTCAGAAGGTCGGCTTCTGTCTCTAGCCCCGTGACTGTCTCCACATGTCAGCTTTGAAAAGTTTCCTGGCCCTGACAGGCCTTCTGTGTCACCGAAACTGCCTGGTCACGGCATCACCAGCTGGCCTTGCAGAAGGCTTGTGAAAACTGCGGATTCTGAGTGTCCTCCCTGGCTGCTCTAGAACCCACACACGTCAGTCCCACATTTTCAGTCTTGCTTTGCCTTCTTGCCGCTTCCCCAACCCAAATGCTCCTGCACATGTCTGATAGTTAAGAAAGAATAAGTTCTCTTGCAAAGCCCTGCCTTTGCCTGTTCTTTCCAGCCCCTCTCAGGCTGCATCTCTCCAGGCCTGAAAAATCCCCCTTTTCATGCTTCTTCCTGCCTGTGTGTCTAAGTCCTCCCTCAACCAGCAAAGGCCACCCATACGTGCCCCCCACATCAATTGCAGGAGTTCTTCATGACAGTGTCAAACATGGTTGTTATAGTGGAGTTCAGGACACAGCACTTTAGCTGAAGGAATTCATTTTGTTTTGTCTTTAAGATAAGGTCTCATGTAGTCCAGCTGACTTCAAACTCACTGTGTGATGGAGACTGGTCTCCATAGGTACCAGGCAAGCACATGGTGCACATACATACATGCAGGCAAACACTTATGTCTTAGCTACAGTTTATTGCTATGATGAGACACCATGACCAAATCTTATGAAGGAAAACATTTTTTGTTTGTTTGTTTTGGTTTTTGGTTTTTGGAGACAGAGTTTCACTCTGCAGCCCTAACTGTCCTGGGACTCACTCTCTCTAATGACCAGGTTGCCCTTGAACTCAGAGATCTGCCTGTCTCTGTCTCCTGAGTGCTAAAATTAAAGGTGTGTGCCACCACTGCCAATCTGAAGGAACACATGTAATTGGGGATGGCTTATGGTTTAGAAGTTTAGTGCATTATTATTAGTATTTAGTTTTGCTTTGTTTTGAGGCAGGTTTCTCTGTGTAACAGCCCCGTTTGTCCTGAAACTCACTCTGTAAACCTGGCTGGCCTTGAACTCACTGAGATCTGTCTGCCTCTGCCTCTTGAGTTCTGGGATTAAAGGCGTGCAGTTTAGCCCATTATTGTCATGGCAGGAATCACAGTGACATATAGGCAGACATAGTTCTGGAGAGGTAGCTGAGAGTTCTACATCTGGATCCATAGATAACAGGAAGAGAGTGAGATACTGGGCCTGCCTTGAGCATCTAAAACCTCAAAGCTCGCCCCAGTGACACACTTCCTCCAACAAAGCTACACTTCCTAATAATGCCGCTCCCCATGAGCCTATGAGGGCCATTTTCATTCAAACCACCACAACTCACACACAGAAAATTAAAAAGTCTTTTAAAAAAGGAAATGCAAATAGCTAATAAACATTTTCTTTAAGGGTTCAACTTCGCTAGCATTCAATAAAACACAAATTAAAACTACTTTAAGATACCATCTCATTGAAGTCCAAATGACCATCACCAGGAAAACAAATTCTGACAAGGATATGAAAAGGAAAAAACCCTTACCCACTGATGATGGGACAAACTTGATACAGCCACTGTAAAGATCAGTGTGGATGTTTCTCAAAAAGTTAAAAAACAGGACCATGCTATGACCTAGGCATACCATTTCTGAGCATGTATACCTGAATGACTCCATATCCTGCTACAGAGATACTTGCCCATCTACCTTTAATTTACCTGGTTCATAATACCGAGAAAAAGAAATCAGCCTAGCTGTCTGTTTAGTTAGGGTTTTATCACTGTGAAGAGACACCATGACCACAGCAACTCTTATAAAGAAACACATCTAATTGGGGCTGGCTTACAATTCAGAGGTTTAGTCCATTGTCATCATGGTGGGAAACATGACAGCGTGCACACAGACATGGTGCTGGAAAAAGAGCTGAGAATTCTGCATCTTGATCCACAGGCAGCGGAAGCAGAGATTGTGGCCCACACTAGGCATAGCTTGAGCGTATAAGACCTCAAAGCCCACCTCCACAGAGACACACTTTCTTCAACAAGGCCACACCTACTCCATCAAGGCTACACCTCCTAATAGTGCCATTCCCTCTGGGACAAGCATTCAAACACACATGTCTATGGGAGCCATTATTATTCAAACCACCACAGTGTCCATCAGCTGATAAATAGATATACAATGGAATTTTAACTCAGATGCAAAGAAAAGTTAAATCATTAAAATTCATAGGAAATTAGATGGAACTGGAAAATGCTGTCCTAACTGAGGCTGTCCATAGAAGTCGGGAAGCTAGGAAAAGCCCAGAAGAGTGGGAAGGGAACGAAGCCGTAAGAAGGAAGGGAAGAGAAAACAAGTAATACGTAAGTAGAAAGGGAATATGAGGAAAGGGTGGGAGTGGGGTAGTGGAGACAGGATGGAGATGGGGAAAATACTGAGGTTTGAAAGGTTTAATCAAGGATGGGATGGAATAGGAAGAAGAAGGGGTAGGGGAAGGATTAACCCAGCTAAGGCTGCATGAGAAGTCCTAAGGAAAGCCACTACTTTGTAAGCTAATGTTTAAAAAATTTAGAGGAATTTAAATGGAGGCATTCATCATGGGTAGATCATATCCTCCCACATTATTAAAAAAGTAAAACAAAAAAAAATTCCAGGCATGGGACACCTCAGTATGAGTTACTGATCAGGGAAGCCCCCTAAACTATATAGGTTTTTATCATTTTGGTTACCCACCGGAAATTAATGGTAAGAGAAACCAATCTGTGCAACTTATCTGGAAACTATCCTGTTGGCTAGACTTCACAGTTCTGGAAAAATCCTATGAAGGCCACTAGTGGGGAAGTCATCAGTGGTTTGACTCAGACATGGACCCAGCATTTTACAACACAGACCTGCCAACAAGGTGTATCAGTTGGTGAAAAATAGCTTGAAAGGTATAGCGTTAGCCAACCACTTTTTGATTAGATATTAGGGCCCCTCCGCAAAAGGGAAGTCATGCTTAGTACTGTAAACCAGATCAAAACCCCACAGCTAAGGAGGTCATAGGTCATAGGCCATAGCAGGAAATCTACTGCTGTTTTGAAAGCTGCTGCAGAACTTCCAAATTTCATGTTAATACCCATCGATCACAGCTCAGTGCTGTTCTTACTCTTGGTCCAGAAGCTGGTTTCTGCAATGGGCAGGGATTGTTGCAGAGACTCAAAACCAGTGAAATCACTGAAAATTATGGTGGTTGAGTTCTCACCTCTAAACCGGACATCTATTGCAAACCCTACCCTCAAGGATCTGGGAATACCAGGGAAAGGGGGCAAGATTGAGTTCTCAGCTCTAAACAAGACATCTATTGCAAACCCCACCCTCGAGGCTCTGGGAATACCATGGAAATGGGCAAAAAGAATTTAAGAGTTGCAGGATGGGGAGCTACTGTGAAATGCTGCATTCTGGCCACTACAGGGCTTTCTCACCCATGAACCCACAGCTGTTGTGGTTAGTCACAGGCAATCAAACAAGTGAAATTTCCAGATGGTTTGGGGTGGGGCACATGAGGGTCTACCCCTAGCTGAGGAGCTAGCTATTGGTAGTTAATGGTGGCTTACAGAGGGAGAGCCATTTTTCTTTAAGAATGTAGCCACCGGCAAGCTGCCCATGGGTCAATAAATAACCTTACACCCATGTATATAAGCAACAGTAATTAAACTTGGTGGGTTGCTTTGTTTTACTTTTTTAAAAGGCATGAAACTAGAAAGGGGATGTATTGGGAAGAATTCCAGAGTTAACCAAAGGGGGATAAGAAACCAGATGCTGTAATTTTAATCAAAATACATTGCATGTACATGCATGAAATTGTCAAAGAATAAATTTTAAAAAATATTAAAAACAAAAAAGGTAGGAAAATAAAAGGTCTTTCAGAAAGACATTCAACATCAGCCTCTTGCCTACACACGCACACACACACAATCAATACACGCAACAAACAACACAGAAATTCAGCTTTAACCACTCCTTCAGGTCTTCATTTCTCAGTGACTCCCTCCACCACAGAAAGCTTATATGAAATAAATTTGTGTTTCACGTTGTTTTTTTTCTGTCAGTATGTCTTTTGCTACAAAGGGCAGAAGAAAAAGGAGCTTTCCTCCTCTACGGTCACCTATGTTTTCCACAATGTGCAACAGATAATGTTTGTGAAGCTGTCATTGCATAGACTGTCAGTGTTCAAGGCGCTCTTGAAAGAAAAAGTACAATGGCAAGGCAAGAAGGCTATTTTACACCTATTAAAATGTCCCTGAGGATTCTTGAGAGTGATGGGGGTTGAGCGCCTCAATGGCTAACAGTGGATCCATTGTCATCTCCGCAAGCAATGAGAACATCATGAGGTACAGTAACTATAGTAACTGTGTGAAGAACGATGTTTTGGGTTTCCGAGTCATCTCACACATGTCCCTTTTTCCCTGTTATTGACATCAAACCTGAGATGACTAGGTGCAATCCCAGCTTGTCCCCTCTGCCTCTGTCGTCAGCACTTCAGACTCAGACCCACTTATAAGCCTTATCAGACTCAGTTTCCTCAACTGGGGAACAGAATAAACAACGCCTTTCAGGATGGCTTTGACAGCCAAATAGGACAATTTGAGGTATGGAAAACTTTGGTGATGCAGCTCCTGGCATGAAGTCGGTGCACAGTAAATTGGTAGCTCTATTATAATAACTAATTGCTGTGTTGTTGATTTGAGAAGATAAATATAGAATTGAAGTTTTGGCAGGCAGTGGGGGAACTAGGCTGAGAGGTACTGATGACTTGCCTCTTCCAACCAGACCTCTTGAAACATCCATTTATTTTGGTTGCATACTGAATGTTATGTTGTCCGTGTTGGTAATTGCTATGAATAATTAAGGGACAATGGCTTCCACTGACATTCTTGAGGTCCTTCTGTGATTAGAGAAATGTATCTTTTTATAACTCTCTCTGAAGTAAGCCACACAAAACCTGAACTCTTACCATCATAAAACTATGTTGTCAGAGAGATGGAATTACACAAAACAGTAAGAAGGAAAGTAATAACTCAGCTTCATTAACTACTTTAAGAAGTAACTGGGAGAATGACATCCTTGTTTGGCTGAATATTTTTTAGTACATTTTGTTATGGGGATAGACTAGAGAAATAAATATGCACAAAACACAAACGGATACATTAATAACATTTCACAAAGTGAGCATCCCCTTATAATCACAGTCAAGAAATAAAACATCACTGGTGGTTCAGAAGCCCCATCAGGCCCTTCCTTTTTTCATTTCTTTTTATATTGTCACCAGACAAGGTCCCCTGCAGCCCAGCTGGCCTACAACTCTATATTTAGCCAAAAACTCCTCATCTCCTTGCCTCCATCTCTAGAGTGCTAGGATTACAGACATTTATGCCCACATTCAGCTTCCCTTTCCCTTCCTTTCCTACCCTTCTCCTCCTTCTTCAATTCAGAAGCCGTGAGTTATACCCACTGAAAATGCACACATCATAGTTTAGATAGGAAACATACCCCCAGAGTTATGTTAAAGGCATGGTCCTGAGCTTGTCGGAAGTGTCGGAATTTAAGAAGTATGGCCTGACAGGAGGCCTTTCCATCAGGAGCTGTGCCCTGCCTCCCCCAGGGACTCCCTCCAACAAGTCCTTCTTCTTTCTCTCTTTTGTGACCTGGCCACTAGACAGCAGTTTTGTCCCACCAATCAGCCTCACCACAATATGTTACCTCATCATAGGTCCAAAAGCAACACAGTCAAACCATCAAACTAAAACCTTCAAAGCCATGAGCTTTGAATTTCCTCTAGAACTTGGCAATGCTGGACATTTATTCCAGTGATAAGAAGCTAATTAACACTGTATGGTTCAATTTCATTCTAAACGTCTACTGTTTGCTGTCATCGCTACTAGCCAGTTTTAGAGTCTTTCCACCATTCTAAACAGTTCCCTGGGTCACAATTATCTATTCTGTGTACAGGCTGGCCCTACCCTCAGCCCCAGGCTAACGCTGATGCTCTTTCTCTCTGTAGGGTTTCAATAGGAGAGCACACGCACAGTCTTCTGTATTATAATTGGCTTTTTAAGCACACGTCTATAATCTTAGTACTCAGGAGATTGAAGCAGGAGGACTGTCATGAATTTGAGGCCGGCTTAGACTATATAATAAGCTTCTGTTTGGTTTTAGTTTTCTGAGACAGGTTTCTCTGTGTAGCCCTGGCTGTCCCAGAACTCACTCTATAGACCAGGCTGGCCTCAAATTCAGAAATCCACCTGCCTCTGCCTCCCAAGTGCTGGGTTTAAAGGCATACACCACCAACACCTAGGCATCAATGTAAGATCTTATCTCAAAAAAGTGTGTGTGTTTGTGTGTGTGTATGTATGTGTTGGGGGAGCTAGGAAGATAGCATTTGCCACACATGTGTGAAGACTAGAATTCAGATCCCCAAACCCACATAAATGCCAGTTGTAAGTGTATAGACCCACCTGTAATTTCAATTTCAATAGGCAAAATCTGGTGTTCAAATCCAAGCTCTCACCATTTGCTGTATGACCTTGAATGGCTTCCTTATCCTACTCAGCATCAATTTTTCTGTTCTATAAAATGGAAATAATATTCCATCCAAAAGCCTACAGCTCCAAGTCCAGTTTAAATTCAACAGATAATATAAAACATTACTTTTTATTTTGTGCCCATCTAGAAACACAGAGCTGGCATCAAAGCAAGAGCTGGCATCAGACTTGGAACATGGTGGAAGGTGTTGATGCACAGTGCTGGTTCTTTCTGTGTTTGCCTTCCTCACTTCCTTGCATAAGAAGAAAGTTGTGCCAGCCATGGTGGCTCATACCTAAATTTCTATAGCACTTGGAAAGCTGAGGAAGAAGAATTAAGGACAAGTTAAGGTCAGCACCTAGGCTACACACTGAGTTTAAAGACTACCCTTGGCTACATAGCAAAACCTAAGGAGAAGAGAGAAAGAGAGGGAGAGAGAAGAGAGAGAGAGAGAAGCAATGAAAGGAGCTGGCTCTAGGACACTGTCTAGAGTTGGAAGCCTGTAAAAGGTTTTGCAAGCACTATCTGGGCAGCTTCGATATGTCAGCAATGTAGCAGGGGACCCTAGAACCAAGAGGCTCACTGAATGATCAAAAGATTCTTCAACTGGCTACGTGGACTGATGACCAAAGAGGATACTTTCTTCTCCCTTTCCTTGGCCTGGCCTCAGTCCCAGGACTATGGGAAACCTACCTGTGCACATGTTCACAGGAAAGCCCTCAGTGAGAGTTCTTACCTCGGCAAGCACGGAGGCCAGCTCAGAGTTTAGCATTAGAAAAGCAAGCTTTGTTTCTTACCCACTGGAGTTGGGGATTGGGCTTCAGACCATTTTCAGCCAGTATGAAGAATTCTGAGTTACTAGTTCTAGGAAACAGGATGGGTAACAGATCCCAGCAAGAGGTATCAGAGAAGGTGAAGTTACTGCTTGGTCTCTTGGAGACCACACCGTCTGAGAGACGTCTCTCTGGTGTGGGTTTGAGTGCAAACAAAGGAAACAAGTGTGGGCATGAGAGAACAAAGAAGCTACTGCTGTTTGCCTCTGTTCACACTCAAACCTCATTAAATGCAGAAATTTGGGTTAGCAGCTCAGGCTTAGCAATTAAAACTGTGAGGCAGCTACATCTTCTCTGCTTAAAGTGAGGAAGGCATATGGCCTGTGAAGCTGTGGATTTGACACCACAGCCCTCTGTACACAAACATCTGACTCCATCTGAGCATGCAGGGTGGCCCGCTCAGGTTTCACCATTAAACGCCAACCCTGCTGTGAATGTCAGTTCCTCCCCAGAAGCACAGGGAATAAAGCAGATCTCTTTAAAGCAGTACCAACAGCCTTTAAGCCCCAGTTTATGAAGGTTCAAGCCCCAGAGGAGGCCCTGGGCTCTGACAGTGCACTCTGAGGTTGAGCAGCTGGAACCTAGATGCCAGTGTGTTCATCACCATGACATTTACACTCTGAGAACCTAGGGAAATGGGTCTTTGAGATGACAGACATTTTTGTAGAGCAAAGCCTGGGATATCTTCAAGTACCGGAAAGAAAATGGTAGGTACCTTTATCTTCAGCCTAGTTGCAAATCTATCTGAAAGGTCAAAGGTCAGAGCCAGAGGAAAGCTCCAACTGTCAGGGGCCACTGTGGCATTTTATGCATCAGTGAACTCAGGCTGAGGGGAGTTAGGGGACTCCAACCAAAGAAGTTGCATTGCAGAGTGCTGGCCGGTGAGTTGTGACTGCAGCCCTGCCTCAGGTCTGTTCTTTCACTAAAAACCGTCTCTTACTATTAACCTCTGTGGTCCTGTGGGTCATGATGTGGCAAACCTCCTCCAAGTTACTTCTTACCACATACTGCCTGGAAGCAGGGATGTGTTGCACTCTGGGTTAGTGGGACATGCCCATCAAGCCCTGTGGTAAGTAATGTTTGTGCGAGATCAGGATATGTCGCCCCAAACATGGCCACCCTCTCCTCAGGGGCCCAAACTGACCGAATGGCCCAATTAGGGAGTGTTGCTGTTATCCATCACTTGAATGTTCAGGTGAGAAAGAGACGTAGGAGTCACCTGATCATGAACACCAGAAAGGGCAACATGGCCTAGAGTCCAGACTCCTAATGCAGTAAGCATGACCACAAGCCTATGCTCTCAACAGAAAAGCCTGAGGTACAGAGGATGACAGACAAGAAGAATTCAAAGAGGTCTATGGAGGGCCCAACCATGACAAGCTCAATAGAGGCCTGAGTCAGATTACCTGTTCCAGGAAAGACTACAAATAGGGACCACCCAGGAACTGACCATCCAAAGGGAAAGTACCTAGCTTTCCAAAGGAAATTCCTAACGTTCCAACCATTGTAGACAGGATCACCTGATGTCTTTTAGCTCACCACACACCCATCCCCTTTCACCAAGACACCCCTAGACAAACGTCAGCCAATCAGGGGTCCTGAACCACAGAAATCCCTCACCCCAACCTCTGCTATGATAAAAACCCCACCCAAACTGAGCCCGACTCTCTGACCGTGCCAATGCACTGGACACATGGAGAGTCCAAATTCAAACTTGAATAAAAGTTCTTTGCTTTTACATACAGGATTCATTATCTATGGTGGTCTTTTGGGGGCCCCCATAATCTCTGCATAACAGCCCAGTATTGTGGAGTTAGGATGATACGGAACAAAGGTCTCTCCACGGGTTGGTTCTAGAGTGATTAAGATCCTTATATGGTTTTAATTCCGGGAATTTGGGGCATAACCTTCCAGAATCAGCCAGAGCTTCAAAAGGCACCTTCAGACAGACTGTGAACCTGGGTCAGAGGTCATGGGTACAGCCAGGTGACCGGGGCAGTGTGTTGCTTATCTAGGCTAGCCAGCAGAAGTTTAGCGTAATGTCAAAGAGATCATTTTGATAAGCTTAGAGTCGAGCGTGAGACCTCACAGGCAAGCAAAGGGGTTCATCTTGACTCTTTCTCTTTGCTTCTTCATCTAAGGTATATCAAACTGATTTTCTTAACAACATAGAAGTGTCTCAGTTCCTCATGTGCCTCTGGCCTAGTGCCGCGCCTCACAGTAGTCAGTAACATTCTGTATAAAAAGAAAACTGTGGTTGGGAGTGGAAATGGTACAGACTCGGGAATAAAATTTGGCAGTTTCTCAAACAACCAAGCGTAAAATCATCCTACAGCCTAGCAAGTATACTTGGGCATTTATCCTAGAGAAACAGAGACTTATGTTCACACAGAAACCTGGACAGGACTGTTTGTAACGGCTTTTTTGGTACCAGCTCTAAGCTGCAAACAATCCAAGAATTCTGCAGCAGGTAAATAACTTAAATGGTAGTATAACCATGCCAGGAAATATGCAGCATCCAGCAATAAAAAGGAAAAAAAAACTGATGCTATAGAAGTCAATGGCATTATCCTCCATGGGAAAAACCAAACTTATACTATGTTGCACTTATATAATATTCTCAAAATAACAAAATGATGTTGTTGGAGAGCTGATTGACAGTTTCCAGGGTCAAGGATAGCAGAGGAAAGGGCCAGGGTACTATGTTAGGGCAGCATGAGGGAGATGCCTGAGGTGACTGAGTACTTTTAAGTCTTCTTCTCCTTCTCCTTCTTTACAATTTATTTTGTGGGGTGTGTGTACGTGAATGTGTGTGTGTGTGTGTTCATACAAATAAATTAGAGAACAATTTGTGAGAGTCAATTCTCTCTGTCCACATGTGGGATCCAGGGATTGAACTCGGGTCCTCAGGCTTGTGCAGCAAGAACCTTTACCCACTGAGCCACCTCGCAGGCCCTACTTGTTCAGTGTCTTCACTGTCATGGTGGTTACCTAATTCCAGTTCCACAAATGCAACACAGTAGCACAAAAGGTGTGGTCTTGGTCAGTCTTCTGTTGCTGTGACTAGACACAAAGACCAAGAAAACTCATAGAAAACATTTAATTGAGGGCTTGCTTACAATTTCAAAGGTTTAGTCCATTATCATCAGGACATGGAGAATGGTGCCATGCAATCAGACATGGTGCTGGAGAAGTAGTGGAGAGTTCTATATCCGGATTCACAGGCAGTAGGAAGAGAGAGACACTGGGCCTGGTTTGGGCTTTTGAAACCGCAAAGCTCACCCCCAGAGACAAAATACCTCTAACAAAGCCACAACTACTCCAACAAGGCCACACCTCCTAATCCTTTTCCAGCAGTACCACTTGCAGATGCTGAAGTATTCAAATACATGAGCCTATTCTTATTCAGACTGACACATTCCACTCCCTGCCCCCCTATAGGCTTGCAGTCATATCATAATGGATCCAACTTCAAAAGTCCCGATAGTCTATCACTGTATCAGCACTGTTTAAAAGCCCAAAGTTCAAAGTCTCTTCTGAGACTGAAGACAGTCTCTTAACTGTAACCTCCCCATAAAATCAAAATCAAAAAGCAGGTCACATACTTCCCACATATAATGGAATAGAATATACATTGCCATTCCAAAAGGGAGGATAATGAGGAAATACTGAAGGAAAGCAAGACTGAAAACCAGCTGGGCAAAGTCAAAACTCTGCATTTCCATATCTAAAGTCAAAATACTCTTCAGATCTCCACCTCTTTTCTGTTTGGTTGGAGCCTCGTGCTCCCTCCTGCACAATCTGGAAAGCCCCACTCTCTCTGCCTCTGCCTCTGCCTCTGTCTCTGTCTCTGTCTCTGTCTCTCT
>LOJH01025099.1:0-10969 GCA_001685095.1 Ellobius talpinus
AAAAGCAGGCCTGCGCCTCCCCTATCACTACACAAATGTTTTGACACATGTCTATAATCCCAGAACATGGGGGTTAGAGTCAGGGTTATCATGAATTAAAGCCCAGCCTTGGCTACACAGAGAGTTCAAAGCCAGCGTGGGCTACATGAGATCCTGTCTCAAGAAAACAGGAACCTCATTTTTTAAAAAATAAGAAATATTCAATGCTGAGGATGCCACTTTGTATAAACATGCAGTATAAAATGACTGGTGTATATCAAAGCCATGTCACAACTTGTTGGAAATTCTCTCCTATTCCCAGGCCAGCAACTTATTATGAGACTCAAATCAGAAATGTAAATGCAGGGTTTTGGTTTGTTTGTTTGTTTTGCATGTGTATGTATTTGTGTTGTGTGTCCATGTATATATGCATATTCACATGTGTGTTCCAGATGTGGAGGCCAGATGTTGACACTTGGGTGTCTTTCCCTCAGTTGCTCTCCACCTTATCTGCTGGGCTGAGTGTTTCATTTGAATCCAGAACCCTCCAGCTTGTCTAAGCTAGCTAGCAAATCTGGTCATGATTACAGGCAGACTGCCTCACCCACATGGCCTGGGTGGTGGTTGGTACCTTCTAGTCGGAGCCCAGTTGACAAGGCTATTTCAGGAGGAAATTGGCTCCTGCCTTTCGCCGGCTTGCCCCTCTCGTGCCCCAGAGTTGATTTGAGCCATTGCTGCCACTGCTGTTTCCTTCACTGACTGTAGACAGTGTTTCCAAATTTCCATCTTGGAACAGGGACCAGCAACTCTACGGGAACCCTCCAGGCTTCTGGTGCCAGATTATGACTACTAAGGAACCCCACCTTGTGAACTGAGTGACTGTCAGTAGGCCCTCCAGAGGGACAGTTATCCTGGGGTCACCCTGGCTATTGAGGCACCCAGCATCTCAGGTGTGATTTGACCATTTTACTATTTTAAAGCTCACTTAATAAATAATATATATCATTTAATGTATGTTATATATCATAACATTATATTGTATATTCTATATGTTATAATATATAATATACTAATATATTTATATATAAAACACACATATATAATATATGATATATTTATATATCTATAAAACACACACACACACACAAAATAACCAAAGAGAGATCTTTGGTTATCTTCCTCTAGAGAACTCTGACTAAAACAGAGGGCCAGGTGTGATGCATATGTCTTTGATCCCAGCATTCAGGAGGCAGACGCAGATAGAGCTCTGTGAATCTGAGGCTCACCTGGTCTACCTGGAGAGTTCCAGGCCAGCCCAAGACTACCCAGTAAGACCCTTTCTCACACGTTCTAAAAATAAGATTTGAAATGATATTTCCAATAACATTAGGAAACAAAATTCTTAGCAATAAACTTAGCAAAAATTATGAAAAACCTGTATACAAAAAACTGAAGCACATCCATGAATCAGAGGAGTTAAGGTGACCTGGAGTTCATGCCCTCCACATAGGGTGACCTGGAGTTCATACCCTCCACATTGGATGACCTGGAGTTCATATCCTCCACATTGGATGACCTAGAGTTCGTACCCTCCACATTGGCTGACCTGGGGTTCATACCCTCCACATTGGATGACCTGGAGTTCATACCCTCCACATTGGCTGAGTCAGTGAGATCTCAGCCTTAACTCCACATGGAGGAAAGGAAGAGCTGCTCCTAAAGTTTCATTGAAAAAGGCAAATGGCATTAGAAGTGCAGAACAAATCTCAAAGAAAACAAGATTGGAAGATTTGCTTGCTCAAGGCTTTCTTGAAGCTCCAGTAACCATGACAAAATGGTACTGTTGCAGACCAATCACTGCAACAGCATACAGAGTCCAGAAATAGATGTGCATGTCCTTACCAACCAATTCCCCAGACTTTTTTGCAAAGATGGTTCTGAGAGGTCCCATGTACTTCATTCAGCTTCCCTGAATCACTTCATCTTTTATAATGATTGTACACTGCCAAAAATCAGGAAGCTGACAGTAGTTCAGTATGTGTTTGCTGTCACCACTTGCTAGGTATGTACAATCATTATCACAATCAAGATACAGAATTATCGCATCACCATGGAGACTCCCTATGCCAACACCATCATATCCATCATGTGTCTTTCCTATCACTAACAACTGTAAACTACTGATTTCTTTATTCCCAAATGTGGTTTGTTTTGACAGTGGTACCAATGCAATCCCATGAATGAATTAAATATGCAGAAATACATTACATCTAGACCCTTACCTCGCACTATAGTAAAAATTTTAATTCAGTATGGAGTAGACCTAAGCATAAAGCATTAAAATAAAATAAATATATTCACTGTCTAAACACAGGGATTCTGAAGAGTGAATTTGTCTTCTTACCCCCCTAAAAAAAGTAAAAGACTTGTGCCTCTAAGGTCTTAAAACAGAAGAGCATTTTGTGTAGTTCTTCAAATCCATTGTAAGAGCTGGAAACCCAGAGTCCTCCCCACTCGGCACAGGGACTTCTGGAATGGTCCTGCCACTGTCTTCTTGTCCTCTTGTTCATATCCCACAGTCTGTCTAACTCAACAGAGTTATCACCAGGTGTAAAGGGCCCCTGGAAGGTGTTAGAAGTACAATACTGATGTGGGATTCCCCTCTGTGTGCTATAAATATGTTTTATTATCATTGGTTAATAAAGAAGCTGCTTTGGCCTATGGCAGGGCAGAATAGAGCTAGGTGGGAAAACTAAACTGAATGCAGGGAGAAAGAAGGCAGAGTCAGGCAGATGCCATGTAGCTGCCTAAGAAGCAAGATGTGAGGTAACAAACTCTGAGCCTCGTGGTAANCTAAACTGAATGCAGGGAGAAAGAAGGCAGAGTCAGGCAGATGCCATGTAGCTGCCTAAGAAGCAAGATGTGAGGTAACAAACTCTGAGCCTCGTGGTAARATATAAAATARTAGAAAKGGGTTAATTTAAGATGCAAGAGCTAGCGAGAAATACGCCTGAGCCGTAGGCCAAACAGTGTTGTAGTTAATACAGTTTCTGTGTGATTGTTCAGGTCTGAGTGGCCGGGAAATGAAACGCAGTCTGTGTTTACATGATACTGCCCCACACAGCCACAGCATGTAGTCCTGGAAAACCTCAACCAGAGTTTCCTTCCCTCAGACCAAAACACAGTTCTGGAAGGTACCACTAAAGGTACGAAGAGAGCCCCTAAAGGTCCTCCACCTCCTTAAGTCTAGGGCTAGTTTTGATTTTTTTCTCTTTTAAAAAAATCGCTTGTCATTTTTAATTCTGGTAAAACATATACAGCATAAAACATAAAATATGCCATCTTCTGGGTGACTGACCCTAAGCACATTCACAGATTTGCTTAATTAAACACTACCACTATGCACCCATTTCCAGAACTGTAGGCGGAGGTTGCTTGTTTGTTCCTGGCCACCAAGACCTGAAGCAATCACACAGAAACTGTATTAATTACAACACTACTTGACAAATTAGCGCATGCATATTTCTAGCTAACTTTTACCTCTTGTATTAACCCATTTCTATCAATCTATGTATCACCACAAGTCTCATGCTTTACTGCTAAGTTTCTGTTTCTGTGGCATCTGTCTCCTTCAGCAGCTACATATCTCCTTGACTCTGCCTACTTTCTCTTTTATCTCTGCTTTGAATTCCCACCTTGCTCTGTTCAGCACTACAATAGGCCCAAAGAAGATTCTTTATTAACCAATGGTAATAAAACATATTTACAGCATACAGAGGGGAATCCCATATCACAGCACTTTTTAATCATTCCAGTTGAAATTCTGTACCCCAGAAAACATTTCTCATGACTACCTTGCTGTGGGTTCTAATTCATTTTTCCATGAATATATTTTAATTCTTCGAGGGATAGTCTCAATATGTAGCCCAGACCGGACTTTAATTCATCATCATTTTCCTCCTCCTTCCACTGCTGTCCCAGGGCTTTGCTTACAGTCTCAGGCCACATGTCCAGCTAGTTTCTGTGAACTTGACTCTTTGAAGAATTTCGCATGAGCAGAAGAGTGCAGTACCTGTGTTTCAAAACTGCCTTGTCTCGCTGATCATGCCTTCTTCAAGGTTTGTCCATGCTGTGGCATATGCCCTCTTGTTTTTGTATGTTATAGATTTAGTATTTCTCTTATGTGTGTGTATGTGTGTGGCCCAAAGACAACTTGCAGGAGTCTGTTTTCCTCTTTCACTATGTGGATTGGAAGAGTTGAGATGAGATTTACCTCACTCTTAAAGACTGAATAATAGTCTACCATGTTCCTGTGTGGTGTTTTGTGCTGGGGAACACTTCATGCCCCTCTAAATTGTGACTTTCGCAAATAGGGTCCTAAGAACGTGGGTGGCCATGTGTCTTCTTGAATGCCTGCTGTTAGTTCCTCCCTGTGTGTTTGTGTATGTTGCACGTGTGTGCTTGCATATGTAGGCCACAGATAAAACTTGGGTATCATCCCTCAGAACTCCATCTGGTTCAATGTTTTGTCTTATTTTGATTTGCTTTGAGGTGATGTCATTCATCATGTGAAACTCTCTGATTGACTAGACTGCCTTGCCACGAAGGCCTCAGAGTCCCCAGTGCTGGGAGGACAAATGTCTACCAAAATTCCTGCTTTTTTATATGGATTCTGAGGTCTAAATCCTGATGCTTATGCTTGCATGACAAATATTTTACCAACTGAGCTATTTTCCAAGCCACTCATTTCTGTTTTGAGAACATCTGTACAAACAGAATAATTGACAGGTTTTTAACATTAGAAAGAGAAGTGGTATAAAAATGTAGAATCACAGATTAAATTCAGATTCAGAAACTTTCTAAAATTTTCTTTTAAAAAACTTGATTATGAAAAATTTAAACCTAATCCAAAACAGAACAGTGTAACAAAGCCACAGGTTCTGAACTCTTGCTTCTTAACACTAAAGTGCTGTTGGCCTTAAAAAACTGTATTTGCACAGCTTCATTTAGATCTAAAAAGGATCATCCTTAGGCTATGCGATTTCTAAGCTATGGGAAGATGGAGTGTGTATGCCAACTGATGTTTGCTTGCTTTTGAAATCATTTCAGAAACCTGTTAGACTTCCAAGCTGTATTTCACTGAAGATCATTCATTTAACTTACAAGGTCTTCAGTGAGTGCCCGAACTCCTCCACTTGAATGAAGACACCTCTGAGACGCTACTGAAAGCGTCTGGGCCTAAGTCTGGGCCTAATTAGCTTCATTAGGACATATAGGATCAGCACTTTTAGGGCTTAAGGGGTCAAAGGAGAAAGCACAAGAAAATGGACCAAAAAAATCATCCACAAAATTGCAGTAAACCAAATAAGTTAACTACCCAAATAGAGCGCCGTAGAGTTGTCAGAGTCACTGAGGACAAAGAATGGCATCCCCTGAGATGGCATGGTCTTACAGCAAGGTGGCAGTGGCCCTACAAGGGAAGCCCTGTCTCCTCTGTTAACAAAGATTCATATCAAAGGCTGTGAGGGAAACCTCAGCCAGCACTAAAGCTGACAAGACAAGAGTAGACCGAATTGATGCCCTTTGAAAGTGATCAGATGGTTCCCACAGGCTCTTTGAGAGAGAAAGCAAAGAAGTCTGACATTTTCAAACACACAGGAAACAATATTTTAGAAAACTCCAGATAACTGAGTATAAGAATGTAAAAAAAAGTATATCTCCGTCATTAGCAGCTGTGTGAAACAGACACATTGCTTAATAGTTTCCTCACATATAAAATAGAGTTCCTCATAACTGCATTAAATCATCTGTCACATAGGCAACATGGGTGCAGGGATCCAACTGATGATCCCTTTATTTTCTTTTATTTTTTTCTTTATTTTCTTTATTTTTATTATTATTAAATTATCTTTATTTTCATATAGCATAGATTCCAATGAGAGTCAGGCATCAAACTGGTATATACACGACATGGAGCACAGGTTTGAAGGGTGGTTGACGCTATAGGAAAAATAGAATGACAATAAAGAACATAAGAAAATTAGAGAGAGGACTCCTCTGGGAAAGAGAATGGTTAGTGCAAAAATCCTGCGGCAGGGAGGATGTGAGAAGCCCTAAGTGCCACATGAGATGATTCCAGATCTGGGAAAGGGCTGGTCTCACAGAGCAGTGCAAGGGGTTTTGCTTTGATCCTAAGTATAACAGTTGGTTTGCGTTTTAGTCAAGGAATGTATTCATCTGTCTTATTTTTTATTTGTTTTTGTCTTGAGACATGGTCTTACTATGTTACTCTGACTGATCTGGAACTTGTGACTGAGGTCAACCTTGAAACTGTGATCTTTCTGCCCCAGACTCCCGAGTGCTGGGATTACAAGTGTATGACACCACACGCAGCTTTGATTTATATTTCGGAATAGCTGGCTGACTGCTGAGTGGAAAGGAGGAGTGAACAGCAACAGTAAGGAGGCCTCAGAAGGACAGTGCTCTGCACTGTGTTAGAGAAGAAGAGGCAAATGGGCTCACAGAGACACTGGAGCTAGGGCCGTGGGGAAGAAGAGATTGCCATAATGCTGACTTGATGGGGTGCTCTGAGAATGGAATAAGACAGGACATGGAAGCAACACGTGGCACTGGGTCAACGGGGTATCAAGGTGTCCATGACATTGACGAGGACTAAAGCCAAGAGCAGGAGGAAGGGGCTGTGGCTGGTCCATTCTTTAAAACCAAAGACAGAGTGGTCAGGAACCTTTGACCTGACCATAAGATGGTGAAAATTGACCTAATTTAGAAAACAGGGCATTTCCACACTAAATTAGAGAAAGAAAAATAATGGGATGTTGGATTTATCAGCTGTCTTTTCTATGTGCATTGAGAAGATCTTGTGTTTTTTATCTTTTAGTGTATAGATGTGCTATATCACATCTTAGGCTTGACAAGGGTCAAACCATCCTTGCATCCAAGAGATAAATCCCACTAGATCATGGTAATGATACTTGTAGTGTGATGTTATGTGGGGTTTGCCAGGATGTTACAATTTTTTACCCTTATTTCTCAAGGATATTAGCATATAATATCTTTGATGAACATCTTTCACTTTGTTTCTCTGGATTGATCTAAGAGTAAATGTTGGCTCTATAAGGTGCCTTCTCTTTTGTTTGGCTCCATTTCTTTGAAAGGATTTCAGATGCATTGGCATTTATTCTGCTTTAATCAATTGACAGAATTCACACATGAAGCCATCTGGTCTTGGGCTTTTCATCGTTGGGAGAATGTTTTTAATCATTGGTTACATCTCCTTTAGTAATATTGGTCTGTTCAGATAGTTTAGTTTTCATAATTCAGTCTTGGTTTGGTAGATTGTATATTTCTATGAATGTGTCTATGTTTTCTAGGCTTCCCAATTGTTGGTCTATAATTATTTGTAGTAGTCTCTTAGGATACATTGTATTTCAATTCAATCCAAATCAAAAGCCTAGTGGTAATTTTTACAGAAACAGAAAAACATTTGCAAAACATGTTTCAGATAAAGGATTACTATATAACAAATACAAAAAACCATACAACTCGATCATTTTTTCAAAGTATTAACAGATTTGTACAGTAAGCAAAGGATCTAAAGAAATATTTTTTCCAAAGAGGACATTAAAATGCCCAATGGGGATGTTAAAAGTGTCCAGAATCACTCGTCATTAGGGACATACATATCAAAGTCACAATATGACACCACCTCACACTTACTAGGATGTATCTTTTTGAAGAAAGGAATGTGGAGAAGTTGGCACTCTTTTTCATGAGAATGTAATGCTGTACTGAAGGAAATAATTTGGTTACTCCTCAAAAACTTAGACAGTCATTATGTGATCTAGTAATTCTGCTTCGGGGTAGAGCCTCAGAAGAATTCAAAGTAGAGGTTTTTTTGTTTTGTTTTGTTTCATTGTTGTTGCTTTTTGTCTTTTGTTTTTTTGTTTCTTCCAGACAGGGTTTCTCTGTCCTGGAACTCACTCTGTAGACCAGGCTGGCCTTGAACTCACAGAGATCNGAGATCTGCCTGCCTCTGCCTCCCAAGTGCTGGGACTAAAGGTATGTGCCACCACACTCTGCTTCAAAGTAGAGGTTTAAACACTCATAGCAATTAATGTTCACAGCAGCATTTTTCACAACAGGCAAAAGATGGAAGCAACACAAGAGTCCATCAGTGGGTGAACAGAGAGGCAAGAGGGGATATATATAAACAATGGGAGATGATACTATTTTTGCCTTTTGAAAATAGGTAAATTCTGATATGTGCTACAATATAGCTATGCTACGTGACATAAGTCAATCATGGAAAGACAAATACGATATAAATCCTCTCACATGATTTATTTAGAGTCAAATTATAGAAGCAGAAGGTAGGATGGTGGTTGCTAGGCCCTGGGCTGAGAGGACAGTGGGGTGTTATTATTTAGTGGGCCCAGAATTGGGGAAAATGAAAAGGCTGAGGAACTGGAAAGTGGAGATGGTCGCACAAAAGTGTATGTGTACTTAACACCAACGAATTATAGACTTAAAATGGTTGAGATGACACAGTTGATGTCATTACATGTTTACAAAGAAAGAGGTAAAAGACAGCCTTGATGTTTGAATGTTTGCATTTGTGATGGGCCCATACACTAGCTGTGTCCTGAGTCTGTCTTCACGCTTCAAGTTAAACTAAGAAAATTGAATGTGTTTGCCTCTTGTCTGAAAAGGGACCCTGGGGGAATAAAGTCTGAGTAAGTTCCTGAGTGTCCGATCAGAGAATGGCAGTGAGTGGAACAGGCTTCCCAAACCAAGAAGGGAGGACAAAAACCCAGCCGTAGGTGTGGTCAGGGCTTCTGCAAACCAGCCTGATGTCCTTGGATTTGCCTTCTTAGTGCTCTAAGAGGATTGCTGAGCTCTGGGATCATCATCCCCTCAAGATAAATGTCTCTAGTGCTTCCCCCAGACACTCTGAATTAAATTAGTTTAATTAGAAAACAAGCAAAGAGGCATTATCTTAATGTAGCTTTGCTCCCGCAGCCCCGAAAGGTCCATTTCTTTGGTAGATATTTGAATTCCTCCCTTTTATTCACATGTTCTGAGAGAATATAAATTTACATTTTCAAAGAACGTTCTTATGTATCAGATCACGCTTTTGTTCTACTTTTAAACGATATTAATAGGTATCTTTGATTCCTTCATTCTTTAGAAGGACAGGAACTGTGATGTGCTAGCAAGTGGTGGGGCGCCCCGATTTTGGATGTTTGCCCATTTCTGAGATACAAATGCTTATCTTGAACTACTAATGTGAGACATCAGAATTCAGAAAAACTTTGCCTCCACCTCTCACAGGACGGGGGGGGCACTGGTTCCAACACACTAGTGTCATGTAAAACTATTGCCAGGAGAATTTTTATTACACAGAAGCTCCTTGGTCTTGCATGAGTTATAAAAGCCAGCTCAGAACTAAAACAATTGAGTTGGTAAATAATCGAGGTGTAGTGTGAATGACTATGTAATGTTGTTTGCACAGCAGATCGATACCTTGAGGACTCAATACAGATATGCCCTCGATGTAAGCATGAGCTATCTCAGGGAGAGGCTGAGTCCATGGGAATTCCTGGAGACCTTGGATCTCAAGCCTCCTACTCTAACCCTGCCTACCAAGTTCGAAATCACCTTGGTAAATCATTTCATTTTCACATCTAAACAGGAAGGTGCCAGATGGGAGAGAGCAGAGCAAGAGAATCACCAGGGTGTCCCTTCTACCTAGCATGGCATCCACATAGTGTGGTCTGAAATACAGGTGTTTAGATGAGAAATTAGCTCTAATTGATCCTGGTTCTGAAATGACTGCATCTGGGAAGCCGTGGGAAGTGGCGGAGCAGGACAAGTTTCTTGCCTCTTGCCAGGTGGTCTGCAGAAATCTATGGTCTTTGTTTTTGCTTAAGGAAAATGTTTGAGGCAGGCAGGGTGTTACCTCCCCTGGGCAGCACTGCAGCTACCAACTGCCTTTTGCTCTGATGAGGCTGCTCCCTTACATTCTGCTCTGTGTGAGCCAGAAACACCTCCATGGAGTGCTTCTCTGATTGACTCAGGATGATTTGGGCACAATTATGTGAAGGAATTATTATTTATTTCAATGTCCTTATGCCAACATTCAGTTCAATGTAGTTTAAAATGTTAGTAGAGATATAAGAAGCATATTTATCACTCATACTAAGGTAATACACTCCTGAAAGTGGCCAAGAAGAGTCACTATTAGTTGATTTCGACTGACTGACTGTAAGCCCTGATTTGATTAGTTCACTTTATTTGAGGTCTCACATGGGCTACTCCAGTGTCTATTGTGTGGTGGCCTCAGTAGAAATGGATCCCATTTCCATAGAGAGTTCATAGGGAGTGGCACTATTAGTAGGTGTTGACTTTTTGGAGGAAGTGTGCCACTGTGGGGGTGAGCTTTGAGGTTTCAGAAGTTCAAGTCAAGCCCAGCGTCTCTCTCGCTCTTCCTGCTGTCTATGGATTCAGATGTAGAACTCTCAGCTACCTCTCCAGCACCATGTCTGCCTGTGTATGGCCATGTTTCCCCGCCATGCACCACCTCTGAACTGTAACTCAGCATCAATTAAATGTTTTCTTTTATAAGAGTTGCTGTGGTCATGGTGTCTCTTTACAGCAATAGAAACCCTAAGACACTATTGGATGTTGGGAATATAATGGTAAAAATAAAGTGTTGCAGGTCCCCAAGGGGCAGCAGTGGGCAGCAGGCCACAAGGGGCAGTGGGTCCCAGGCAAGGAGCCGCGTGGTGGGTGAGAGACCTCAGCAGGTCAGCTGGTCCCACAAGAGCCGCAGCTGCCGAAAGACAGAGATGGATAGGTATGCCATGCAGAGTGAGTTGGATATTTATTTAGTGGGTTAGGGAAAGGAAGGGGAGCCGGGCAGTGGTGGCGCATGCCTTTAATCCCAGCACTCAAGAGGCAGAGGCAGGTG
>LOJH01025099.1:11360-21707 GCA_001685095.1 Ellobius talpinus
GCCCTCTTCTGGCCTGCAGGCATACATGCAGACAGAATATTGTATGCATAATAAGTAAATAAATAAATATTTTAAAAAAACTTAAAAAGAGAGCGAGAGAAACACACACAGAGAGACAGAGACAGAGAGACAGAGAAAGGAGGGAGGAAGGGTGAAAAGCTACCTCTCTGGGAGAGAGCTCACAGGCTAGAAGCAGAAGGAAGATCCACTTGCCTCAGAGAAAGGGGAGTGGAGTAGGCGGAGCTTGTCTCTTAAAGGGACAGGACAGACCATTACAGGGAGCCTCCCAATTTGATGATGTTTTGCCAGCTGCTGCTTCTTTCTATCTACTACTTCCTATTTATTCTTCTGCTTACTATATACTTAACTCACTAATCTGAAATGAGAAGCACACAACTTTTGCTGCTCATGACCATAAATATCATAAATATATTATTACATGTAACATATTGTCAAAAATACATACTAGAGTTCAGGTTGCATATCCCTAACTTAATCTGAACTATGAAAATGCTGCAAAACCTGAAACTTTCTGACTGCCAATATGAGGTCACAATGGCAAATTGCAGTCAAGACACATCACACTAAAACTATTATATTACCTTCAGGATTCTGTGTCTAACATTATGTAAAATATACATGAATTTCCTGATTAGACTTGGGTCTTGTCCCAAGTTATCTCATAATGTATATGCTACGTTTTTAAATTGAAAAAAAAAAGAATCCAAAATTTAAAATATTCTTACTTTAAGCATTTTGTTGGGGTTGCTCAGTCCCTGTCGATAATCATGCCATTGAAGGTAACTATTTAGAAATATTTTGATGTTTAAAAATATGTTGTCATAACCCCCTGAGAGTGATATTGAGCCCTTGGTATAGGGAGAATTCACTAAACTTCTTGAGACAGAGTCTTGGATAGTTGAATAAAATATTTTGTTATTTCAAATTGGATCTGCCATCATTTAAAATGCCTATAAATTATAAATTACCCACCATATCTTCCTCATGCCCATATTTCTCTAAAGTATATTATTCCTATTTTCCCTGACTCCTAATTTTCTTACTTTACCACCTTGTCTTAATTACTTTTCTATTATTGTGATAAAACCCCATGTCCAAGGCAACTTATAAAAAAGGCATTTATTTAGCTTATGTTTTGAGAAGGTGAGAGTCCATGATGGTTGAACAAAGAAACAGCTGGTACATTACATCTTGCTCCAAGAGTGGAAAATAAAGGGAGAGCCCTGAGAATCAAATGAGCCCTTTGAATCCTCAAAGCTCACCACCAGTGGCACACTTCCTCCAACAAGGCCACACAGCCTAATCCGTCCCAAACAGGTCCACCAACTGGGGACCAAGTCTTCAAATATAGGAGCCTGTGGGGGACATTCTCATCCAAACCACTAGTTTCGTACCTTGGTCCCTCCCATAAGTTTACGGCCATATCACAATGCAAAATGCCATTACTTCCACTTCAAATGTACCCATAGTTTTTTGCATTCTTAAGATTGTCCAAAGTCTTTTCTGAGAGAGAAGACAGTGCCATAATTGTAAATGCAAAAAGCAAAGTACGTTACTTCTAACACATAATAGCACAGAATATGCATTATCATTCTAAAAGAGAGGAATGGGGGCAGAGTGAGGAAATACTGGATCAAACCAAGACTAAAACCCAGCAGAACAAATCCTGCAGCTCCACATCTCATGTCAAAGGGCTTAGATGGCTCTGCTCTTCCTGTTCTGCTGCTTGCGAGATACATCTCTCTCAGATTGGTTCCACTCTCTGTACGCAGCTCATATCAAACATTTTGAGGTCTCCAGCACAGCCCCACTTTCAACAGCTCCACACAATGCTTCTTAGGGCCTCATGTCTTCTCAGATCCTCTCCTTCATTCAAAGCTGGCCCTGCCATGTATTTCCTGGCCTCAGTGTCCCTGATTAACCACAGATGAAAATTCCACAACCCCTGTTCCCATGCATCCTTCATGACTCCAAAGGCAAGATTGTTGTGGGTGATGTTGCCAAGTTTGGCTGCCCAATATGGATGAAGTTCTGGCCCCTCCATCACATTTGCAGAGGTCTTTCTTTGTCGTTGTTTTCTAGGAGCAGAAAAGTCCTCAGGCCTCTCCTTTCTACAAGTTTGAAGCTTATCTGAGTGGGGTCTTGCCCTGAGGGAATTCCTCCCTTTATTCCAGTTTGGAACAGGCCTTTCATCAATTTTCTTGTCTCTTTCAGCATAAGTCTTCACTCCAAGACTAAATTTCCTGTGCCCTTTTTCTCTTTTAACTATGTATTTTGTATTTGGTTTTTGATTGATCACTAGTAAACACACAACAGGATCAATATTGAGCTTTTTTTTTTGAAATCTCCACTGGATAAACTATTCCATTCCTTTTCAATTTAAGCAAATTCTTAGAACAAAGGCAGAAACACAGTCGCATTCTTTGCCAAAATACCACAAGAATGGTCTTTAGCCCAGTTGCTGATACTGAATCTGAATTCTCCCAGTCTGGGCCTCCATGATCCACATAACTCTTAGCACTACTGTCTTCTAAGATCCTACCAAGATGGACATGTTTAGAGCATTTGATTGCTTTGCTAGTCCAAAGTCCCAAAGTCTTCCACATTCCTCCAAAATAACACATGGTCATGTCTGCCACAGCAACAGCCCACTCCCAGCACCAACTTCTGTCTTAGCTCGTTTTCTATTAATGTGATAGAACATAATCCTTCAAAGCAACTTTTAAAAGAAAGTATTTAGCTTTACTTACTGTATCAGGGCTTTAGAGTCCATGAAGGAGGAGCAAAGGAAAGAACAGCTGAGAGCTCAGATCTTGATCTGTAAGCAGGAGGCACACAGAGAGAGAGAGAGAGAGAGAGAGAGAGAGAATGGTGTGAGTCTTTTGACACCTCAAAACCCAGTTCTAGTGACACACCTCCTCCAACAAAGCCACACCTCCTAACCCTTTAAAAACAATTCCACCAACTGGAGACCGAGTAATCAAATATTTATATAAGCCTATAGAAAGCCATTCCCACTCAAACTACCTTAGTACTAGTCTTCTTAGCCACCACAAGTGTGCACACACCCACTGGAAGGCTGTGCACATGGGTGGCTAGACTAACAACTGAATCAGACACCTGAGATCAGGTTTTTGCTCCACCTCGAATAAATTCTGTGGCATTGAACAGGTGACTGTAACTTTTTGCTTCCTTCTCTGTAAAAGCAGATACAAAAAAAAGTGACTAAACCATAGGGTTATTGTCAGGACTAAGCTAATCCGTGTAAAGCACTCAAAAAATATGACATATAACTGCTGGACTGTACAGTATTCAGTAACCATTAGCTCTTATCTATCATATATAGTTTAGCTTGTTAATCGAAATTGTTAAACTTCATTGTGTGTGTGTGTGTGTGTGTGTGTGTAATGACATCCTAAGTTGTACCTTTGCTTTGGCTAATGTTAAAGTGAAGTTACTTTCCCTAGACATATATTAGGTAGCAGGGAAAGGTGTTTCCTGGGTGTCGTATGAGAGAGGTTGGAATGTTCTAGAATTAAATGTATCTACTGAAGAGCTGATCTACATGTAGGTGATTGAGTTGACTTTACACCTTCTGTGACTTTTTTTTTAACCCAAACACATAACAGTGCTGAGAGATAAAATTACGGAGATGGGACAGAATGGCCTTGATTCCCTGCTCCAGGCTAGAGAAGGCCCTTTACACTACCCATCATCTCTCCAGAGTACAGGCTGAGATAGTGTGTGTCACTTTAAAGTACCTGGCCTTGTTGGAGGAAGTGCGTCACTGTGGGGGTGGACTTTGAGCTCTCCTAGGCTCAAGCCATGCCCACTGACCTCCCAGTGTCCCAGTTCATTTCCTTTTGCTTTTGTTTCAAGATGTAGAATTCCCAGCTCCTTTTCCAGCACCGTGTCTGTCTGCATGCTCCTGCCATGATGATAATGGACTAAACCTCTGAACTGTACACCACCCCAATTATATATTTTCCTTTTCATGGGTTGCTGTGGTCATCGTGTCTCTTCACAGCAGTAGAAACTCTAAGACACAGTGCATGTTGGATACTTCCAGAAAATGGACCCTATACATATACCCAGGATAGTAGCATCCACTGGTACCAGACCACACATGCCACCCCCAACACACACACACACACACACACACACACTCACATACATCAACCAATGCTATTTCTGAAAACCATCAAGATAAACAGAACACTGTGGCTAAGTCAGCCACAGATGGGGGCAGGGAAGAGGGAGCTTTCTCTGATCCTTCTAATGAATCAATGAATTAAACAAAGGGGTAGTTCAGAAGCCAGACTCCCCACTTTTGCTGAAGCAGAACTAGCTTAACTGCTGGAAAACACAGCTCCAGCTAGGAGAATTAGGGACATGTCTGTCTATTCATTTTCTCTAATCGAGTTCTTGGGAAATACACATGTAGATTAGCTCCTAACAATGACCCCCAGCTGATTGCTTGGAGTACCCTCCACCTTGTCCACAATGGTCCTGACTGGCTCTTTATGTCCCACACAAAGGCGGATCCCAGCCCTCAAGCCTCATCAGGACTTTTAAAGACCTTCCTGCCTTTCTCCAGAAACTCTGATAAACAGGATAAACAGTAAATAAAAGCTCACCTCACCTGGAGCTACCCGTAGAGCTGGCTAGTTCCAGCAGGAATTAACTTTAGAAAGAGAATAAAGAAACCACTGGGCAGCTTAGGGGGCAGGTTAAGGAACGCCTGCAACTTTGCTCTGCTGTTATTACAGAGATAGATTTACTGTGGGGAGGGGTTTACAGAAAAATGCATTCTGTCCAAAGGGAAAGAACATATACCAATGAATTATTCTGGCAGCTAGCTGCCCAGCTAGGAAATCCCTCTAGGGTACCGCTAGGATCAGTGCCTCCCTTCAGAGGCTACTCCAAGGCTCCAGTCTCACAGAACTGGCGACTCAAGGGCCACCCTCTAGGACTCGGATCTCATTTCTTTCCAAACTAAATGACCCCACCCCCACCTCAGCCTCAGAGATACAGGATTCTGGAACCGGTGTTGGCAAGGGACCAAAGATGGGCTGCAAGTCAGGAGGCACTTTGATTCAATTAAAAAACTTCACAAGGCAATAAACAACCACAAGCTAGATGCAGCCAGAAACTTCAGGTTGAGGAATCAGCTGCTTGGCATTCTAGTCCTGCCCCTCAATTGGATGTCTCATTTTGAGCATCTTTCCTCTCCAGGAAGACCTGCCCCATTCACTCACACGATGTCTAGGATCCCATCGCAGGAAAAACGTACAGGATTTGAAAACGCCAAAGTGCTATTTATTTTCATTAATTTAGCTGAGGTGTGCATTGTAATTTAACAGGTGCGAGGGTTTGAACATAATTAGGCAAGTGCTCTAACCCTGAGTGACATCTTCAGCCCCAAGAGGTTTTTCTTAAAATTCAGACTTTCTGAGCCGAGCCAGAACTTCAGTTTCAACCCACTCACAACTAATTTGTGTGCCGTATTTCTTTTCTTTATAAAACTTTACTAGAAAGAGGACTGTTAGGGAAATTAGTAACTCATATGCAAAGCCTCAGAGGAGTTGGGATTTCCCCCTTGCTTATTCGTTTGTCTTTGCCTCACAGGCTGGACATTAAACTCCTCGAAGCCGGCTGTGGGACGTGTGTGGGACGTGTGTGACCTCACTCAGGATAGTGTTGTCCCTGCAGAAGGAACCAGAAAGGTAGGGATAAAGAAGTCTGCCTTGATGGAGACCTACTAGCCTAGCAAGGTGGAATTGGGAGATGCCGGCCCCCAGCTCCTGGAGGTGGGGGTCTTCTGCAGAAGGCTTTCGCCACGTGAAGACTAACACTTTAGCCAAGTCAGGCACGAGCCGGGGTCTAACCCTCGACTTTGAGGGATGCAGTGTTCACAGTTGCCCCTCAGCAATGAGGACCCTAGGAATCAACTTTGTGCTGAGCCTTTGAGTCGTTCTGGGTCACACAAGCCTCAAGGGGCCCCCAAGGGGAAGGAACTCAAGCGGATTAGGGCGCTAACACTCAGGGAAGCGCTAGGACCTTCTCCTCCCCAGCGAAGGTCTCCACCCACCAGCTTTGCGTCAACCGCTTAACCTGCGGAAGCAGGAGAAGGCCAGGGTTGCACATCACTGGAACTCAGTTAAGGACCCTGCCCTTTCAGGATAGCTTATGAGAGGAACGTTGGTGTGTCTTCCGAGGGTCCTGGGACTTCTCATCATTGCAGTCATTGGTTCTGTGGCACAGAGTGTCCCAATACCGTTTGCTGTTCGCGCTGGAACGAAGGAGCTGCTCCGAGGGTACAGTAAGAAGTTAAAACAGACACAGACAAAAGAAGCCTGCAGTTTGGGGCTTCAAGGCCCAGGAGCATAGTTGTAAAAACGAGGAGAAGAAGGGGCAAGATTCAAATCGGGAGGCCTTCAGTAGAGCCTGGAGCTTTCAAGGACCACACAGAGGCGGTCCAGAGTGTAAAGCCTGGGAGGAGGTAGGCAGGAGGGACAGGTGAACCCAGAAAGGGGAGAGGTGAACCCCGGGAAGTCTGCCCCAGTGAGGCTAGTGTTGGGGTAGAGAAATGCCCCTCCTGTCAAACTTTGTAGTCCTGGTACCTGGAAAATGTTTGTGGAATTGAACTAGATCAAAATATCAGATGGAGGGACATTCCGGGTGCAGGCCTGGGTGGCACGCCTAGGACCCTAGGCTCACCAGGGGAAAGACCCGCCCTCTGTAGAGGGAGGGGCTGAGGGAAAGGGCTGGGTCTGAAGAGGAGGAGGAGTCCCGGACCAGCAATGCTGGTCTTCTGCTCTAGAGCTCCAGTTGCCCCGAGGCCAGGCCAAACTTCCAGCTCCTGCAGCTCTCCGATTGACTGCTGACCCAGCGCTTGCCCATCTCCAGAGCCGAAGCCGGGTGCCCGCCGAGCTTGGCTTTGGTCCAGTTTTGCACGTTCTAGAAGTGCGCACTTGGAAAACACAGGCATCGAGCTTCAGTCTGCAAAGTGCACACCCGCCTCCCCATGCACCTGCCCGGCTGCTCGCCAGCCATGGCCGACGGGAGCTTCTCGCTTGCTGGCCACCTGCTCCGCAGCCCGGGCGGGAGCACCTCGCGCTTGCACAGCATCGAGGCCATCCTGGGCTTTACCAAGGACGACGGGATCCTAGACCCCTTTCCTGCAGAGAGGGATTCCAGGGGCGCAAAGGAACGAGATCCCAGACTGGGCGTTCGGCCCGCCTGCCCCAAGGCGCCAGCGGGAGGCACTGAGTCTTCCCCACCGCCAGCCCCTGGGCTGGTCCCGGAGTACGAAGGTGAGTGCACGCCCCGCTGTGAATCCCCTGAAGTGCTCTGCAAGATGAGAGTTCCTCTTCTTTGACCTTAGGTCAGCGGGTCTGCCAGGTCTGAGATAGAGAAGTCTTAGGGACCCCACATAGTTTCCATCGAGGACCTCCTCAGTACAGCTCGGGTACCACTGGGAGCCCTAGGGCCGCGGGGAGGCGACTGTGCCTCCTGGACGAGTGTCACTGACCCCCTGGGGCCTTGTTGCCCTAGCTTCTCGCCCCTGCTACCCTAAGGAGCAGGGAGAGACACGGCCGAGCCCAGGACTGCCTGTTGGGCCAGCAGCAGGTGACTCGAAGCTACCAGAGGAGGAACCTCCCAAGAAGAAGCACCGACGTAACCGCACAACGTTCACCACGTACCAACTGCATGAACTGGAGCGCGCCTTTGAGAAATCCCACTATCCGGACGTGTACAGTCGCGAAGAGCTGGCCGGCAAGGTTAACCTACCCGAGGTTCGGGTCCAGGTAAGCTCTATGATGGACCGGAACCTGGGAGGGCCAAGGCTAAACTGCAATTACTTAGTGTGTTCCGTCCATGGTTAGGCAGCCCCCGAGCTCAAGGAGGATCTAGTCGACATTTCTCCCATGTACCACCCTTTGAACTGTCTGGTTCAGTAAGATGTCCCCTTTGGGAGAGGGGGCTCCCGACTTTAAACTAAAAGGACTTGGCAGTCGCTTGGGAGATGAAGAGGTTGACAGCTCATTAGATGCAGTCGAAAAGGAGTTGCGGGTGTGCTGAAGGCAAAGGGAATGGAAGCATGAATGCACCGGCCAGGGGGGTCACTAGATTGAGGGCCCCCAAAGCACCCCCGTCACCAGCTGCGCACGTTTGTTCAAAACGAAAACTCCCTTCCCTTTTAAGCCGCCAGTTAAAACTTTAGAGGGATTTAAGAAACTGACTTTTCCTTCATTTTACACTGCCTTTTCCTTTTTGTCGTAAGAGAGTTTTCGTTTTAATTAAAGTTGAATTTTTTTAATCCCCATCATTAAAATATTTGGACGCTTTAAATATTTGCTAGTCATCTGTGAAAAATGGGAGGGCTTCCAAATTGAGAGAGTTTACAAGGGACCTGAAAGGGAGACAGTGAGAACAGATTCAGTGTGTCTGAGAGTGGAACCAACATGGGCTTTTTGTCCATAGGATTTCCTGGCAACAGGGATTCTGTGGACTTCCGTGGTTTGGCAGCCCTGGGCCCAGGAGTGTCTAAGGCAGAGAGCTCCCTAACCGTGATTTGGGATTAACTACCAAAGGCAGTTCAGTTTCTCCTAGTTCTGCACGCAAGTCTATAGTTTTCATCAGAGAGAGAGAGAGAGAGAGAGGATGAAGACAGAGAGGAAACGCTTCGCTTCATCCCAGTGTCCCACAGACCGCAGCTCTTGTCTGGGGCTCCCTCCGCTCCAAGTTTGCCTATACCCCTCTGGTTCAATGGTGTTATCTTCTCTATCAACGTATGGGATTCTGGAGAGCAGGGTCTGTAGCTTTCCTGGGACGAGCATGTAACTTCTCTCCCATATAAGTAGTCATGAGAGGGTGTGACAGGACTAGGAGAGTCTCCTCCAGGATGAAGGGCAGCAGGAGAGCAGTAGGTAGCCAGCTATCCCAAGCTTCAGACACACAACCTTAGAAACTGGATCCAAACTAATTTTGTAGGGACAGAGCAGGGAAGTTCAAGAGGCACTGGACCCCCTCTCCTTCCCCCAGAATCTTTCTCTCTCTTTTTTTTCTGTATTTTCTAGTGGCTGGTGCCTTATGTGGAGAAACTTACATTTAGTTCTCTTTTTCTCCCTAATTCCACGGTCACACATGCTTGTTCCTCCTCCACTCCGGGCTGGGTTTTCATCTTTTCTGCTCTACTGTTTATACCATTTTCCCCATTGGTCCAGGACACTACGTTTTCTTCATAAACCCAGCCCTAAGCACACCAGATTGTCCACAGTTCTTTCCCAGCCTTCACTAAAAGAAACCGATTCTGTTTCGTCGGTGAGTGGAATGTGGTCGTAAAACACTACTGTGGCATCCTTCCTCACGCTCGTATCAAATCACTAGTGGAGGGTCCCGTGCAAGGAACCATAGCATCCTTGGCAGGGACGTGAAAAAAGAAAGCAGCATCCCTTTTACACATCAATGAGCCAACATATGAAGAGAAATGGCAAAACGCCGTAATATGAGCGTAGATATAATACACTTGAACAATTGTAATCTTGGGGAGTGATTTATAGAAGCCTCAGAAATACTAAACAGGCACCAACTAGATAAAGCCGAGAGAGCAGGGATTGAAATACACACGAGGTCAAAGAAACCTAGGGGAAACAGTTGCATTTTTTAACATGGAAGCTGCCGGTGTGTAGTATGCCTGTGTTTATAACACAGAAAGGGGGCAGACAAAACAGAGAGGCTGAAGCAGCAATCAAGAGCTACAGCCTGCAGAGCAGAAGCAAGATCCCAAACTGAAGCATCAGGAGGGGCTGCCAACCAAAGGGTCCCAGAAACTGGTGTCAAAGGAAGGTCTGGCCGCCTAGTTAAATTCATTCTTCTCTAACAGATACCACAACAACCGTAAGAGATACAGGAAATAGGGGGTGCTTGGAGGAATGGTGTGAGGTCAGAGAGGATAGCGGCAAAACGGAGAGCATATGTAAAAGAAAGCCGTGGTGTACAAGTGAGGAGAGCCCAAGGAGGTAAAGAAAGGAACTTGTGAGCCCTTCGAGCAGAGGTCTACTCCAGTGCCAGGATTATTTGGGGGGTAGGGGTAGGATCAGGCTGGCAGGCCTGCCCAGGGTGAGGGCTTCACTCTGCTGCCCTTCGCCCTAGCCTGAAAGGCTCTGCGCTTCTGCTGGCAGGTTTGGTTCCAGAACCGACGAGCTAAGTGGAGGCGGCAGGAGAAACTGGAAGTGTCGTCCATGAAGTTGCAGGACTCGCCCCTCCTCTCCTTCAGCCGCTCTCCGCCTTCCTCTGCTCTGGCTTCACTGGGGACCGGCC
>LOJH01025101.1:7075-25688 GCA_001685095.1 Ellobius talpinus
GAGAAAGCACACAGCTGAACTTCCTCCTTAACTGACCTTTCTCCTGTGCTGTCTCAAACAAGACTCCTCCAACTCAATGTCCCTTCCTTCTCCTTCCTGTGTGTCCATCTATTCATCCTCCTGACTCACTCTTACTCTCTATGTTTTTTATTCCTTTGTTCACTTCTTGTCAAATGCTTGTTTGCTCTACCTCTTGACCTATGGTTGACTTTATTTAATCTTGTTTACAATATTTAAGCAGAAAGCTCTTGGATTAAAGGTGTGTGTTAGGACTGATCCAGACAGCAACTAGAGACAGGGTTGTTTTGTTTTGTTTTCAGTAATGAAACATCTCAGAGTTCACAGCATGGTCAAATATCCTGCACAGGCAAAACAAAATACTCAAGAAAGTCAACCTAAAATAATCAATTATTTTGGCTCATGGTTTCCCACGTTTCTACCTATAGCTCCATGTCTCCAAATGTATAGTGATGCAGAGTATCACAGTGGAAGAGGGATCCAGGGAAAAGCTGCTCATCCCTTGGCAGCCAGGAAGAAGGAGGGTGTGGGGTTGGCCATGTCTCCTTTAAAGCCACGGCTACTGGGACCTACTTCTTCCAGCTAGGTTCCAGCTCCCATACTTTCCACTGCTTTTTAATAGTGCCACCAGCTGGACACCAACCTTTCAATATTTGAAACTTTGTGGGTGAGGGGTGGGTATTAACTCCAAAACAAGGATTGCCAAGTCTCCATGGACTGGTGGGAAGAAGCATCATTAGAAACACATTACAGGGATGTTAGAATGGATTAAAAATATGGCTCAAATACTACTATAAATATATTTGGTATAAATATGTTTGATAAAAGGAAAAATGTATTTAATGATGGCACAAATGTAGGGAGGAAATTATGTAAAAGAATCAGATACACATTCTAGATCAGGAGTGCACAATGTTTTATGTAAAAAGATGACTAAATGGACTTTAAGGAGTAGAAAATGGTATTGAAGGAAATATAAGTCAACTGAAGCAATTACAAGCAAAGCTGTGCAATTTATTTACCCCAAACAGTCAATAGGGGAAAATAAATAGGACAAGGGAAAAGCTTAGTACCCATTGAGTATCCATAATATGGAAAATTCATGCAAATGGCCACGAACAACAGCAGCAAAAGAGAAAAGCTGACTGGCTGGATTAATATTAGAAAGACTAGATTTAGATACAGGAAGTATATCACCAAGAATGCTGGGGTATATTTTATAGTGATAAAGGGAGATTATGGCAAATTCCCTTGAACTTGCCCAGTTTCACCTGGTCAAGGAAGGTAAAGAACTCTGGATAGTCTAAAGTGTTAGTGAATAAGTCACTAATAATGATCTAAGGATTAGAACGTGAGCTTAGTGGGAGGCACTCATAGAGATTCCCGCCTTCTCAACATTGAACTGTAGAAGGCTTTCACACTTTTCTTCTGATTTCATGTTGCTCTCATGGATGGAATGCTTTGTCGTTTTTCACCTTGAAACTCCTTTGTGGTTTGGCCATCTTTCTCTTCCTCCCACGAAGTTCAATTTCATATAAAATACAGACCACATTAGCCTGTCTTGGTGGCCTTATCATATTCAACCATTCACTAGCTAGTCATTTGATAAATAGTTATTGAACCCTTAATGTATACTGGGTATTTTTCTTTCTTTTATAGGAAGAGGTGTGTGGTAGGGAACAACATAGTTCACGCTAACCTAAAGCTCTGTAGTAGAGAATGACATTAAACACCTGGTCTTGCCTTGCTGGGTAACAGACATGCACCTCACACTTTATCCTAAGCATTTTCGTGGATGTAAATGTAGAAAAGTGAGTTGAATGCAAGGCATTAGGAAATGAGGTGAGAGAAAAAAATAGAGTATGTCAAATAGTGATGGATGCAGTAGGAAAAGAATTGAAGGAGGAATCGGGTATGCTTATAAGAAGTATAAGATGATTCTCAGAAAAGACGTTGCCTTTTCTGATCGAAGAAAGGAAGATATCACTTTTAAACAGATGAGAAAATTTTCTTGGGTAGAGAAGACACATAAAAAAGTGTGTGCCTGCTATGTATCGGAAGCAGATGGGATAGCGAGAGTCGGGAGGAACATGGTAGTTGCAGATGAAGACACAGAGGTAGTGGGAAGTGACATCCTGTAGGGTACTGAATATCTTGTTCTTGCAATGTCCCACATATGAGATAGGCATAAGGGAGGGGGCAAGTGAACAGGAAGGGGAAAAAACCTTACACATTCTATGGTATTCATGGCTGCAAAGAGGAGATTAACTTTCTTGTCTCTTGTGATAGCTAACCAAGAATTATTCAAGTCAGACAGAAAAACATTTGCAGATTTATTGGCCTGTCCTTAGAGCTGGATTTATGTGTTAATGGCTTGTATATACTTTGCTAGTGTTCCTTGGAGTCATTCAGCAAGATCATTGACAGTCAACCATTGAAATGTCTGCTTTGAAGTAGTCATATATCTACTGGTGACTATATAAAATAAATACCATGTCTTTTTGATTAATGAATAATAGACAAAAAATCAAGTATCCACTGATCTGGACAAAGGAATGTTTTCTTATTTTTTTCTGGTTAACATTATATTAAAGACATCTGATCAATATTTATACAGGAAATGATTTTGTCTACAGTTTTTGTTATCATTTTTTCTATCTTCAGGGGGTCTAGTAATTTTTCTAAGTGGTTGATTCTTACCAGGGCCATCCAGAAACCTTTCCTTTATGGAGTAACTTTCTTTCCTTTTTATTAGTTCTTTGATACAAATGAGCTTGGAGATAAATCCTGGAGAAGGAAAGGAAGTTTACACTGTATGAAATCTCCTTGGTGACACAGTAATCTGCAGAGTGAATGGACTAGGACAGGATTTTAAGAACGGTGAGAGTTTACAATAACTACTTAGAGGGCTGGCAAAGGAGCTGACTAGAGACAGCTAAAAGGGTTGGTGGGCAGTTCTGAAACCACAGCAACACGTGTTTACCTTCCTCTTATTCAGTGACAGTCCCCACTTCTCCTTCTGTTTGCTCTCTCTCTCTCCATTTATAGTTTGATCAGGAAGTGATTTTGCAGTAAATTTAAAGTCTATTTTAGGCAAGAAGAAAAACAAAGTCTTGTTTTTTAGGCCACAAAGGTAAATTTGCTTGCAGTTTTATGCTCAAGTAGAATTAATTGGTATTCTTATGGAAACGCCACATGTTCATTCTTATTAAGTTGGAAAATAACAAAAGGACAGAACAGTATTTCTCGCTGAGGGATGATTGCTGATGTGCGTTTGTTTATTTGGATGCTTTCCCCAAATACAGTTATGTGTACGCTTCCTTACTTTAGAGTGGGGTTAATTGAATGCAAAATGTTTGCATGTTGCTCTTTTCCACTTCTTAAGGTATATTATTGTATTTCTTTTTCTTTTCGTAAATGCGGTTTAGTTATTGAAAAATTTAAAAATGAAAAAAGAGCAAGATGGAAATAGAAGTTGCTTGTAATCCTACCGTGCTGAGATAATGACACAGCTGCTCTCAGGGTTGTGACAAGGGCTTCAACATTACACTTCAGAGACCAGTTCCAGCCACATTTCCAGTAATATGTGGTCCCAGCTCCTCCTCTGCAGAGAATTTGAGCAGCCTCTGCCATAACTGCACTTTGCCCAGAGAATTGCACATCAGGACAACCAGTTCAGGGCCCCTCGTGGCAGAGGTAAGCTCTTAATAAAACACTCACAAACAGAATCAAGGACACATCCAAAAGATTATTCACCGTGACCAAGTAAGCATTATTAAGCATTATCCCAGAAATTCAGGGATGTTTCAGCATACGTAAAGAGATAAATGTAATCCATTATATAAGCAAACTGAAAGATGAAACCACATGATCATCTCATTAGATGCAGAAAGACCTTTAGCAAAATCCAACACTCCTTCCTAATAAAAATTCTGGAGAGTTTACGGTACAGGGAGCATATCTCACCATAATGAAGGCAACTTACAGCAATCCCATAGCCATGAACTTAGATGAAAAGAAACTCAAAGTAATTCCATAAAAATCAGAAACGGCAAGGTTGCCCACTCTCTTCGTATCTATTCAATATAGTAATTGAAGTCTTTAGCTAGAGGAATCAGACAAGTAAAGGAGATCAAGATAATACAAATTGGAAAGGAAGGAGTCAAACTATCTTTATTTGCAGATGGTATGATAGTATACACAAATGCCCCTGAAAAATCCACTGAAAATCTCCTACAGCTGACAAAAACTTTCAGCAAAGAATCTAGATACAGGATTAACTCATTAAAGTCTAGAACCTTCCTTTATACAAACAACAAACAGGTTAAAAAAATCAGGGAAACACCATCTTTCACAATAGCCTCAAATAATATAAACTACCTTGTCGTAACTCCAACTAAGCAAATAAAACATTTGTATGCTAAAAACTTTAAAGAAAAAAAGCATCGAAGAAAGAAATTTAAAGAATGTATCAGAAAATGGAATGATCTTTCACGCTCATGGATCAGTAGGATTAATACAGTAAAGATGGCCATCCTACAAAAAGCAATCTACAGATTCAATTCAACTCCTAAATATTATTTGTCATAGACCTTGAAAGAAATTCTTGGCTTCATATGGAAACACACTCATGTAAAAATAATAAAAACAAAAGAAAAGCAAAACAAAACACAAAAAAAACCCAAAATAAACAAAAACCCAACCAACCAACTAACCAAACAAACAAACAAAAAACAAAACAAAACTAGGTCAGCTCAAAACAATCCAAAATAATAAACGAACTGCTGTGCTGGAGCCATCACCATCTCTGACCTCAAAGTGTAATATAAAGCTATAGTAATAAAACCAGCATAATATTGACATAAAAATAGATACATTGATCAATGCGATCAAATTTAAGTCCCAGACATAAACCTGCATACTTATGGACACTTGACTTTGGACAAAGAAGTCAGAAACACACAGTGGTTAAAAGATAGCATCTTAAAAAATAGTCAAAAAATGTTAAAAAAATAATTAAGCATTCCTTAATTATTTCCAACAGTTTGTCATAATAACTTTCAAGAACTAGATCTTTACATTATATTTTTAAATGAATTGCATGTTACAATACCTTACAGTACGATATAACTGAATGACTGCATGTAGAAGAATCCAAACAGATCCATATTTATCATGCTTCCCAAAACCCAACTTCAAATGGATCAAAGACCTCAGCGTAAAACCAGATACACTGAACCTGATAGCAAATAAAATGGAGAATAACACTGAACTCATTTCACAGGAAGAGACTTTCCGAATAGAACACTGTTAGTACAGGCAGTGAGATCAGCAATTAGTAATTCGGATCTCAGGAAACTGAAAACTTGTGCATGGCAAAAGATACCATCCTTTAGACAAATGTAACTGAGCCTTCTTTGGACCACCAACTCCCAAGTAATGATATGGGGACTTTTTATTAATTATGAAAGCTTGTCCTTCTTAGGATTGTTCCAAACTAGCACTTAAAACTTAAATTAAGCTGTTTGTCTATGTTCTGCGATGTGCCTCATTACCTCTCTTCACTCCCATAAGCCCGACTTCCTCCATGTCTGGCTGGTGAATCTCTCCCTCCTCAGATTCCTGTCTCTGCCCAGAAGTTCTGCCTATCCTCTCCTACCTAGCTATTTGCTGTTCAGCTCTTTATTAAACCAATCAGAAGGTGCTTTAGGCAGGTGAGGAGGATAGAGACACATCTTCACCCAGTGTGTCAAATATCCCACATTTCCTTCATTTTGTCTAAACAGAAAGGAAAGGTTTTTACTCTAACAAAATAAAACTATATACAATATGAGCAATTATCAGGTAAGAGTTACACTTACAATGTCCAGACCATTTTATTTGGTAACTTCTGAGAAAGTACTCTACCATCTGTACTATCTTGGTGAGCCCAAACTTTTGTACCTAAATCACTTTCTGTCTTCACTTGTATGACTGACCTAAAAATATCTTTGTAGACCTTAAAACATTTTCTTAATAAACAACTTAAGCTTTTGTGTGTCTCAACATTTATAAACTTTAAATATCTTTTGTGAGTTTCTTTTCTGAATTTGGTAACAAGGAAAAGTATAAAACTGTAACTATCTAATTTTAACCCCATCAGAGACCTGAGGAGGGTAAACTATTACATGATAAAACAGGAAGTGCAGAGTAAGCAACTTCCAAACCTATAGGAATGACAGAGACAGTCACCCAATGTTCCTCTGCAATGTTGGGGCATCTATCTCTGGCCTACAGGCCTAGACTATCTGACAGACTTTTCCATGAAGCAGGAAATTTTAAGGACTTGCCTAGCTTGTCCTGGTAAAATTTGGCAGTCAAATTCCTTAGTGTCCTGCCTGTCCAATTTGGATAGCACACTGTTAACAATCGAGGTGAAGGCAGTGGCTAGCTCTGCCAAAAGGAAACTCCACATGGAGGTTCTTCAATGCCCATCGTCTTCTATGAAGTATATTGGTGCTGCCAGGAGCAGAAGTATTTCACTGCCATGAAGAGTCTTATGTTATTAAAACTTCTTAAGTGTCATGTTCTGTAGAACTCTAAAGTGTTTGAAGACCACCTAACTAAAATATATCTCTGTTTAACCTTGAAAACATACATAACATAATTAGAAATTAGGCTATTATAGATGACTAACTACTAACCTGCATTTTTTTAATTATCCTAAACAGTTTGTAATAATAGTTTTCAAGGACTAGATCTTTATATTATATTTTCAAATGAATTTCATAGGTTCAGTACCTTATAGTATAATATAACAAAACAGCCTTAAATTTGTGTCAATATATAAAAATCCATACCAATGTAAAATATTTGAAACATATAGTTACTTTTTAGTTGAAAAGTAGATTTAATAATCTAACTTTTTATTCTATCATTCTTATATCCCTTTTTCTTTTCATAAATATATTCTTGAATCTAACCTTCTTTGCTTCATTTTCTCCCTGGTCATGATCAATAACTACTTGCAATCATCCCCCTCTAAATGACAACAAACAACCAAAAACCACTCACACCCACCTCTCATGAATGTGGGTGTTGTGTTCTTAAAATTGCTTTGTTTCATCTATTGGGGTGCGTAATAGCATCTTTAGGGAACCCTGAAAAAATTGGAATAATGGTCCTGGGAGAGCTTGCTGTATTGTTTGTTGTCTAGTCTCTCTGTGACTGGAAAGTGCAGGCTGGAGTCACCTGTGAGTGTGACAGTCTTGACTGGATTAGTATGTGAGGCTACTCAACTAGCAGCTTTGAAGTTGTTCTGCATGCAGATTTTTGAGGAAACTACAACAAAGGCATTCTGAGAGGCTGGGTCACCTGGACTACTTGTCTTTACTGGTGTCTGGTCCTTATTTTTCTGAAAACACACAGACTTTTAAAGATAACATATATATCTACATTAATACAAAGATATCTAGCAGCTTTGTAAGTTCATTTGGACTGTATATCCAAACTGCAATATAAATCTTTGTCCATGCCACATGAAAGAATGACATATAATAATAAGTCATGAGGACTCTGTAGCCAACAAGGTTTATCATGTCTCCCCCAGTCACAGAGCTGTTTCCACACAGAGAGAGATCAGCATATACATTGCCTATCTTGTAGTTTTCTTGGTTTCTTGCCTTATGTCTGTAGCCAAGATTTTTAGGAGGTCTCCTCCAGTTAAATCTGATCTTTATTAATTTTGAAGGAATCCACAGCTTTCATTTCCTGTGGAAACAAAGGCATAACCTTGCCCCCATGCAATACTCTTCCTGACTTCCATTCTGAAGTTAAGACATTCTTAAATGATAGAGGCTTGCTTAATTTAACAGTTTTTTCCACAATCCAATGTCTCTCAGCAGCTGCCATTTTTTGTTCAATTGCATTAAAAAAATTTAACGTTAATAAAGGGTTCAAACATTCTAAGTTATAATATTTCCCATTCTTACATGGCTTATTCTCTTTATATTACTTTACCCTTTCTTTAAAGACTTCATCATTTTTAAACTATTTATTTTTCTGTGACTATTTTTACCCATTTTCTTTTTTTCTTTAGCACCTTAGCACATCTTAAAGCAAACTATTCTTGTTCAGAGGTTTTTTTTTGTTTTTGTTTGTTTGTTTTCCTGTTTCTTTTGTGTGTGTGTTTTTTTTGTTTGTTTGTTTTTGGTTAGACCCATTTTTCTACATGCCTGCAGCCTTTTCTGACAGCCTCAAGCCTTAAAGGTTCAGGACATCTGTCCCAACCTACTCGGCAAGAAGGGGCAGTCATACACAGTGAGCATTTACAAGCTTGCCAGAGAGACTGAGGTGTCTGTCCACTGTGGGTCCAAAACAATGTTCCTTTTGCTGTTATATGAGAGCCAAGCTTTTCGTCAGCTGCACCTACCCTCCCCAGCTCTGGCAAGTTGCTAGTTCAGTGCTGTGGCAGGTGTTTCTCTCTACTTTCCAGTCAAGTAGCAAGTCAGCTGCTTATAGGCCCTATGTTTGGATATATGTCTCCATGTTGGACACCAAAATGTTGTTTTTCTATAGTACAGTGACTGCACCTCAATTTACTGCTGTTTCAGTCAGTAATTGCAGCTCTTTAGTTACTGGCCTTCTTCTCATGCAGTAGCCTAGTGGGGCTTTTGCATCCCAGCCAGATCCACCTCCTGTTGATGCCATCAAATGTAGTTTTTAACTAAGTCTCTACTGTTCTATTTATCAATAAAACTCAGGATTCAGAGGCTGGGGTGAAAACCTGATAGCTCAAAGAGCTTGAGGAGCAACGAGCTGACCTTTATTCTTTGCAGTCATGAAAGAGAGTGTCCTTATGTGTTGCTAAGCCAGATAATACCACCACACTCAAAGACTCTCCCTATTACTTCCTCTGTGTCTCTTTATCCATCTTCCATGCTCCTCTGACTCTCTGTGGTTACTTTCTGTCAACTAATTGCTAATTCTACCTCCTGACCCAAGGGTGATTCTATTTCATTAATACAAATGCAAGCTCAGGGTTCACAGTGTGAGTGGCTATCCCACAACAGATGAAATGGCAGTCTACAGATAGGAGAAAAGATTTTACTAACTACACATCTGATAGAAGGCTAATATTCAAAATACATAAAGGAATAGAAATCTAGATATTAAGAAAACAAATAATCCTGCTAAAACTGGGGTACAGATATAAACTGAGAATTCTCAATAGAGAAAACTCAAATGACTGAGAAACACTTAAAGAAATGTTCAACATACCTAGTCATCAGGAAATGCAAATCAAAACTACTTTGAGATTTTTGTATTACACTAGTCATAATGTACAAGAGCAACGGAACAAATGACAGCTCATGCTGGCAAGGATATGGGATAAAGGGAACATTCATCCATTGCTAGTGGGAGTGAGACTTGTACATCCGCTATGGACACCAGCTTAGCCTTTCCTCAGGAAGATCAGAGTTGATCTACCTCAAGATCCAGCTATTATTGCTCTTGAATGAACCACAGAGACACTTTCCCAACTATGTTCATTGCTGCTGTATTCATAACAGTCAGAAATTGGAAAGAATAGAGATGTTCCCCAACAAATGGATGGATAAAGAAAGTGCGGTATATTTTCAGACTAGAAAATTACTCACCCATTAAAAAAATGAAATCATGAAATTTTCAGGTAAATAGATGGAGCTAGAAAAAAATCATCCTGAGTGAAATAACCCAGATTCTGAAAGACACATATGGTAAGTATTTGATTATCTGTGGATATTTGCTGTTAAGTCAACGATAACCAAGTTATAATCCTTTCTTAGAACCACAGAAGTTAGATAAGGAGTAAGGGACTAGGAGTTTGGGGATGGTTGATAGCTATACCTAGGAAAGGGAAATAGAATAGATAGCTAAGGGTTGTCGTTATTATTTTTTTTACTCTTAGCTCCTTGGTGGACCTGCCACCCAGCTCCCAAATAAATACAGTCTTATTATTACTTAGCAGTTGTGTTTACTTGATTGTGGAAAGATTCCACAGTATCACATGGCAGTTGTTCTTACATAGTTTAAAGAACCTCCATACTGTTTTCATAATGACTGGAGCAGTGTGCATCCCCACTAGTAATGTATGAAGGTGCTCTTTCTCCATAACCTTTTCATATTTGTTATTGTTTGCCTGGGCCAGCTGTTCTGACTGCACTGGAATGGAATCTCAACATAGTTTCAATTTGTTTTTTTCCTGATGGCTAAGGGTATTGAATACTCCTAGAAATATGTATTGCCTATGTGTGTCTCTTCTTTTGGGAATTGTCTATTTAGCTCATTGTCTATTTTTAGAATTTGAACTCTTTGGTGGTTTGGTGTTTAGTTTCTTGGGTCCTTTAGAGATTCTAGCTATTAATTCCTTTTGAATGTAGTTGGCAAATATTTTCGCCCATTTAGTAGATTGTCTTGGCTTCCTTCCTGTGCAGAAACTTAATTCCATCTTATCTCTTAGATCTCCAGGTTGATTTCTGTGTTACTAGAGTCCTTTTCACGAAGTCCTTGCTTGTGCCTTGGAATGTTTCTCCTATGCTGTTTTAGTAGATCCAGTTTCTTCCCTTCCATGAAGGTGTTCAGTCTATTCATACTGAAGACTTTTTAAAGACAGGGCAAATGGGATAATCTAGTTTCATTCTTCTACATAAAGATAAGTAATTTTCTCAATCATATTTGTTAAAGAGGCTTATTTTTTTCTAGTGTGTGCTTTCATACCATTGTCAAAGATTAGGTGTCCAGCTATGGAAATTCGTGTGGAGGTGTCTAAAAAGGCCCTTAATATAGAGCTATTTTTTAACCAGGAATACCATTCCTAGGTATACCCAAAGAATCTACAACCTACTGCAGAGATTCCTACACATTCCTGGGCAGTGCTTCTCTTTTTACAACAGTAAGGAAAGGGCTAAGTCTAGGCATCCATCAGCTGATAAACAGGCAGAAATGCAATGGGATTTTATTAATCCCCAAGAAAAACGAAATGGTGAATTTTGTAGGAAAATAGAAGGAACTAGGAAGTATTATGTTAAATAAACTACCACAGATTTAGAAAGACAAATGTATCTCATCTCATATGTGGATCATAGCTTCTGGTTGTTACTTACATTAGAGTAGGAGTAAGTATGGACAGAGGCCAGGAAATTACAAATGGGCCCATGAGATGGGAGAAAATTCTCTAAGAGGAGGGTGATGAGGATAATAGAATACATGTAGTCTGAAAGTAGAAAGGGGAATAATGGTGGCAAACATGTGCAGCATGGACGGGAGCCAAGAGATGGGGAGAGGAGCCTACTGGGGACGGGGCAGTTCACAGAGTTCACCCAGACCAAGAATTTTTGCTTAGATGATGAACTAAACATGAGGGCCACTGAAGTCTTCTAATATTACTGTATCAGGACCTATCATCCTTTTGTGCCCATTCATACACTTCTAAAATCGGGGGCTCTAACATTTAGAGCACACATATGCATGACTGTTGCATCTTATGTACTAATATATAGTGACCTTCATTATCTATTTTGGCTAATTTTGGCTAGTTTGAAATACACTTTATTCTTATAATAGCTGTGTTGATTTGTTTCTAGTTCTTATTTATTTGGCAAGTTGACGTTTATGTTTTGATTATCAGTTATGGGTCTTTTTCTCAGTGCTGTTTGCTTCTTAGAGGCAGGAAACAGTTTGTGCATCTTGTGTTCTACCCAATAAGCTAGCTTGTAACTTTTAAGTGTAAAGATAAGCTCATTCACGCTTATGGCTATTATTAAAAGTAATTTTCCAGTTTAGAATTTGGGCAGAGTTATTTTTCTGGTTGTGTAGGATATTGTTTGTTGTTTTCTTTTTCTTAATGAGTTAAAAATGAAAGGACATGAAATAAGGTAGGGAGGGAAAGGGAGGTGGGTCTGTGAAGGCTTGATGGAGGGTGGATATGGTCAAAACACATTGTACGGAAGCCTCATAAAATTAACAAAATATATGTTAATGAAAAATGCATATTAAAAATAAATCGGGATAAAATGTCAAAAGTTCCTAATAAACAGGGAGACAGACAGAGTGAGCAAGAATATTATGGGAAGGCAAAGAGAGATTAGAAAAGGTATTTTGACTTTTTGCTTTGTAGGCAGATTTTTAATTAAAATTTCCTGCAAGATGACACAAAATAAGAATGTGACTATATCCTAAAAACCTAGACAAGACTAAAGGAAACCAGAAAGTTAACTTTCTATTTAAAGAAAATAATCCAATAGTCAACTTTGCTAGGCAATTTTTAACTACCCATCTTTAAAGCTAGTCTGATATTGCATCAGTAGATAATCTTACAAAGTTCTAAAAATTATTCCTTAAGAAATAGAAATATTATTTTCCTAAAAGCAAATATTTGCTGATAGTATTATTTCTTATAAGTGTATAATATATTATATTAAATATAAGATGCAATTATAATGTGATTATATATGCAATATGATATATTGTAATATATGTATATGTGTAACATATAGTAATATATATGTATATACGTAACATATATAATATATTTTACTTCTACTGATGTGATTTGTATTTTAATGTTTAATGGGTGAAACATTTTCATTCTTGTGAACTTGGTTTTCTATCTAATATGCAGATACCATGTTTTGTGTAGCTCAACATAGTCTTCGATGAAACTAAGAAACTGAGTTGTTTTCTGTGACTACATAGGTCGTGGCGGGAAATGGGAAAACATTCTCCTTTCTGTGCTGCATTTGTCTCTGTGTTTCTCACCTGTGTTTCTAAATTGAATATCTTCCCATTTGTTCTCCCCTCTCCTCAGAACCACATTCCTGTCCTAACTTGTTCAGGATTCTCCAGTGTCCTCTTTCTGGTCAATGCTCCCCTTGTCACAACATTGCACAGTGCTCCTTAAAAATCCATCCAAATTACTTCCTAATAGTTTTAGAAGAAAATCTTTTCGTTTTATTTATTTATTTATTTATTTTACCAAGAATTTTTAATACAGTCTTTCCTCATTTTACATAGCTACCCCCATTCGCACTCCTTCCCTTCCTCCCACTTCCTCCACCTTTCCCCAACCCAACCAGCCCATCCACTCCTCAGAAAGGACAAGGCTTCCCATAAGGAATCAACAAAGTCTGATACTTCACTTCGAGGCAAGACCTAGGCCCTCCCCCCTATATCAAGGCTGAGCAAGGTATCCCTCTAAAAAGAATGTGCTCCTGGAAGTCAGTTCAATCACTAGGGATAAATCCTGGTCCCTCTGCCAGTGGCCCCACGGATTGTCCAAGCCTAACAACTGTCCCCAACATTCAGGGAGCACAATTTGGTCCTATGCAGGTTTGCCTACTATTCCTCCAGAGTCAGTGAGCTTTCACTAGCTCAGGTCAGCTCTTTCTGTGGGTATCACCATAATGATCTTAACTCCTTTGCTCATATTATTGCTCCTCTCTCTTTTGGGCTGGTCTCAGGTAGCTTGGCCAAGTGCTTCACTATGTATCTCTACATCTGCTTCTATCAGTTGCTGGTTGAGGGTTCTATGATGACAATTAAGGTAGTCATCAGTCTATTATAGGGGAAGGCCAGTTCAGGCATCCTCTCCACTTTTGCAAGACCTCCTGAGAAAATTGAGAGAGGAGAGAGAAGGGAGGGTGAAGGGGAGCGAGGGGAGTAGGGGAGGTAGGAGGAGAACATGAAGGAATGGGATGCTCAAAAAGGGGGAAGGACAGTAAGGTAGAGAAAGGAAAGAGATGTCTTGATTGAGGAGCCATTAATGGGCTATTGAGAAACATAGCACTAGTAAAATTCCTGGAAGAAAGTTTTATTTTGGTTTATAGTCTTTCATTTCAAGACTATAAACATCAACTTGCTATACTGCCTTTTGGCTGAGGGGAGGCAGAAACATGTGGCAGGGGACTGATGGTGGAGGAGGCTGTTTGCTTCATAGCAGGTGGCAAGTAGCGAGAGCAAGAGAATGGGTCAAGATATCCTCTTCAAAAGTGTGCCCCAATAGATGCTCCCTCTAACTATGCTCCCGACCTTAATCAGGTTTTCCTTGCCACCAGATTCTAGAATCCTCCAGGACAAGTGCTTTGTATACTCCCTATATTTTAAATCCTTGAGACTGAATAGAAAGGAAATAAATTCTGCCTGTTGCCCGAGGTTTAAGTCCAATAAACTGTATTGACAAAAGATGTTAACATAAGCAAAACAAGTAAATTTTTGAATATAAGTTTCCAGTATACATGGGAGAACAAGATGGCAAGGAATTCAGGGTTATATGAATTTAGGCTTCTGTCCTCTGTATGCCTTTTTCTGCCTCTGTGACAGAATAAAGTAAAAGGATCACTTACGGGAAGAAATATTTGCTTTTACTCAGTCTCAGAGATTTTGGTCCATGTTAAGTCCATCCTGTTTTTCATGGACTGTGGTGAGGCACAACACCATGGAGGGAGGACACAGAAAAACATGCTTATTCACAATAGTGGCCAAAAATTAGAGATGGAAGGTCCTGCAGTAAGATAAGTTGCCTAAAGACAACCCCCCAGTGACCTTCAACTGAGTCCACCCTCCAAAAGTTCTCAAGATTCCCCCCCAATAGTGTCATGAACTAGAGACCATGCCTTGGGAACAAAAGTATTCTGTGTGATACTGTATGTAATAAAATGCAGAATCTAATTCATATTTTAATAAATGAAGCTTGCCTGAAGATCAGACCAGGCAGCAATAACACACACCTTTAATCCCAGTAGCAACAATGACACACACCTTTAATTCCAGCAACCACACTAGCTTGCCATATAAACCAGATGGTAGGGGTACATAACCTTTATCCTAGAACTAGAAAGGAATATCAGACGGAAGGAGACAGCTCTCAGTCTCAGTCTCATTCTGAGGTTTCCTGGAGGCAGGATTGCCATTTTGGCCTGATATAGAAGTAAGTGTCAGTGACTGGCTGCTTTGTTTTACTGGCCTTCAGGTTGAACCTCCAATATCTGTCTCTGAGTTTTTATTAATCATGCTTCGTGACACATCAAAGCTGAACCGTAGCATACTCAGTCAAGAGCAGCAAGCTTGCTCCAAATTGAAACGATCAAAGAACCAGAATGGGATGGGAAATCTGTGAGAAAACTAGCAGCAGAAAAGAGTTGAATAAGTAAGGTTTGTCACATAAATTCTTCCGACGTACCTCTGGGCTAAGAGTCTAGAGTTGGCTCCTCCAAGTAAACAATCATCCCAATTTTTCCTGTCAAGAGGATGAGGGCAGAGCACTTGTCTTTAGTCTTCTTTTTCTCAATTGCCTTCAGCTCAAAATAGTCCTTATGTCAACATGACATATTTTAGAGAGGCAGACTCTGAACCTCAGCACACAGAATATTTTCTTCATTTATAGCAGTTCATCAAAAGAAATAAAAGTATTTGAGAAAGATACTTTTCATGGGATTCAGTAAACATGTTTTAAATGTCTTTCTGTCAGTAACCATTGTTAAAGAAATGATTAAGCCCATAAAAGCTACAATAAAGAGTGAACTGGTTGGAAGTGTGAACTTACAGCATCAAACAAGGGCAACCAGCTTCTAAAAATAGATAAATCTTTCATCAGGCTCATATTATGGGTCTGTTTACAAAGACTTCATGTTTGATTTATTCATTGCTCCTAATACCATTCTTGAAATTTTCATTTCGGTTCCTTGCAAAAACAATCACATCCTTAACTCAGTCTCTAGTATGAAAATAGGTCACTGTGATAGGTCTGTCAGAATACAAATGTGTTAGGAATTGATATCTAGGGCTAAATCTGACTTGGTTAGGTTCTCATTTGGAAAATATTATAGAACAATTTGTCTTACCTTCAAATCTCTCTGTCTTGTAGAAGAGATTGCTGTTCAGAATAGCCAGGCAAGCTAGGCTGGAAAAATCTTAGCCATGGGTCTATTAGGGTGTGATTATGCATTGTTAGAATATTTCATTGTTTCTCATAAGAAAGAAAATAAAGTAAGTTTTCTAATTCAAAAAATGTTATTCATTGAAAGTTTGAAGTATTCTTGTGTGGGCACTCCAATGCACTGGGCTAAGCCCTGTTACCTGTAGCTAAGGTCTTGGAGACTGGCCTAAGAAGTTCTAAGATGAAGGTGACACTCGGGGAAGGTAAGAGGCTGTCACAAAAAGAGAGGTAAGGGGTATTCTAGACTTAGCAAACACTGAGGAATCAGGAGTCAGATGGCAGTAGGCAATGAGGTGTGGGGATCCATGGGGAATGGCTGCATATGCAGTGGAAGGATGTCTACTGACTGCTTATGCAGTGGAAGGATGTCTACTGACTGCGTATGCAGTGGAAGGATGTCTACTGACTGCGTATGCAGTGGAAGGATGTCTACTGACTGCGTATGCAGTGGAAGGATGTCTACTAACTGCGTATGCAGTGGAAGGATGTCTACCAACTGCTTATGCAGTGGAAGGATGTCTACTAACTGTGTATGCAGTGGAAGGATGTCTACTAACTGCTTATGCAGCTGCAGAATTTGGAAAGAATATTGTAGTTTGTGGTAGTTATCTATTATAAGGGAATGGATTTTGCAATACTCTTAAAGGGTTTTAGTGGGAAACTGGAGTAATCAGCCAGAGCCAGGAGGCTGCCCCAACATCAAAGACAGGGCACAGAAGGATTTGTACCAGAGAGGAACTAGTGGGAGTAGGGGGAGGAGGCGGGTTCTAGAGGAGAAAATCATCTGTTATCTTCCAGAGGAGTCCCACTGAGACATGGGAGTAGATGGCACAGCAGGGGCTGGGTCACTGCATCTGTTCTGTTCTGAAATTTAGCAGTCCTGTGACTAAATTAATGAGAGGGAGATTCAGAACAGAAGATGGTTGGCAGAACTATCCCCTCTTTATTTAGGGGTCAAAGCATCATTGATGCTTAGGGACAAACATGAGCAGAGTACAGTGGGGCCTACCTACTCACATTTTGTAGCCAATAATTGCTTTTTACCTTACTTGTTAATTTCAAGCCTAGAAACTGTGGAGGGACAGTCGAGATGGTCTGATTTGAGGAATTTTTCACTTTATCTGTTGTTGAACTTCTCTCTCTTGTTTAATAAAAAGAGCATTATAAAGGGTTATTCTTCCTGTTCTCAGAGGTCCTGAATGTGACTGTTTGAACCTTTATCTCTTTTTAGATTCTAGGACTTGAACCCAAGGCCTTGCATATGCCGAACATGTGCTCTGTTCCTGAGTTACAGGCTGGTCCCTGCTTCGAAAGTTTTTGAGAACGAGTATGGCAATGCAGAACATAGGTTTTGATTGCAGAAAATTTTCAGATTGGATGGAATTGCTCAAAAAGAGATTTGTTTGCCTCTCTCTACACATTTCTGAACATCAGTAACCATTTTCCTGTAAGTTCACACAAGTGGTCCTCAAAGATCTGTAAGTCGACTGCGATAGAAAAGATAGAATCAGAGTGAGATGAGGAATTTTCCTCAAAGCTCATTGTCCACAATGCTTCTGTTTTCTTGACTCCAGAGAGAGAGAGAGAGAGAGAGAGAGAGAGAGAAAGAGAGAATACAAATGTTCAGAGGCATCATAAACTGGACCACACAACTCTAGATCTCTAGATTATTAATTCCTAATCCCTGTCTCTTTACCTAGCTCTGTCCATTTTGTTTTCTCTTCCTTTATCCAGACAACCTTTCACTGGCTTTTTGCTTATTTTTCTTTTCTGTAAATTGGTTTAGTAGTAACGATTATTGCTAACTATAAAGAATGATGTGGTAGAAATCGTTAGGATTAACTTTTCTATTCTTTTTGTTTCAGAGAATCCTTTTTTTTTAAAATTGTTTGTTCTTCTTCTTAAAACCCAACCTTCCTTTTACTTCCAAACCATTACCTCCTGGTATCAGGTCATTCTTCAGCAACAAGGATCTCAGGAGCAACTGATCCGAAAGATTTGTGTGCTTTTTCATGTAAATAGGGGTGGAAACATACCAATGACTTTTCTTTACTTGAAAATACTAGCTTATGTTATGAATGGGTAGGTAGATGGCAGTAGATTGGCAACTTTGGATAAAATTCAAAAGGAATTTAATGAAAGAGAAAATAGTTTTGCTTGGACAGATAGGTGTGAGATCTTTTTTGATGTGATTTTTGAGACAGGGACATTCTACAGAGCCCTGGCTGTACCAGTATTCTCTGTGTAGACCAGGCAGGTCTTGAATTCACAGATATCTGCCTGCTTCTACCTCCCTAGTGCTGGATTTAAAGGAATCACCACTACACCCATCTTAGGGGTAAACTTTTAATGCCATTTATTCATTTACTTATTAACTTTTAAGTTATAAATTTATTCTTCCACATGAGCATGCAAGAAATCATATTAACTGAAACCCTACTCTGTGCTAGGTGTGGGGTCTAGAGCAGGCCACATAATATGTACACGTCTCCTATGGAATTTATTAATTACCAATGAGAAGACAGCTCACAAATGACAAATTGAAACTCTTAAAATTATTATTTTTTGTTTTATTTTATTTTATTTTTTTGGAATAGAATTGGATATTTATTACTTAAAGAAGGGAGGAAAGGAGAGAGAGAG
>LOJH01025102.1:0-14040 GCA_001685095.1 Ellobius talpinus
CATCTCCTTGGACACCTGGGATCCCCTCTAGAGTCAAGACTCTTGCCAACCCCACTGTACCCTTAAAGGGAACAGTGGAAACCTCAAGAAGTGTCTTCACCTCCCAACACCACCACCAACTGGACACATGAGCTTTTGGGGAGGGCATTGAAGAGCCACACCAGTTTTCCAGCCTTTCAAGTTTAATCCACGAAAGCCACCTGACCACACTCTTTGCTCACTTCTCCCTGGGCTGTCATTTTCCTTTTACCTAGAGCTCTGTCATTATGAGTATTGGTCTTTAGCTGTCCAGGTGTCTACTCCTATATTCCTGATGCTCTCTCTTAGTCTGTAGCTTGCTTTAACTTTGTGGGTGCCTCTCCTTGGACAAAGCTTTATGTTTTTCTAGCCATACTATAGTTTTTACTGAGTAATTTCTATGGTCAGGTGTTAATTCTAGACATGTATTACTTCGTTTCACCTTTACCACAAATCCTGTATCATTATTCCAGTTTTATAAAAAGCAAAGAGGGTACCTGCAGGCCAGCGAACTTGCCCAAGGTCATATGGCCAAACCAGTGCAGTCGGGATTGAAATTAACCTAGGCAGTCGTGGAAGCCGCACCTCAGCACTGAGCCATTCTGCGAACCAGCCTTTCCCATCATCAGCTTGTGTTTTGCTTAGGAACTCCACCCCAGAACATGGCAACATTGTCTCGTCTTTGTTGTAACGTTTGTTTTTCATTTCATTCTCTTCTAAACTTATTATTTTATTTTTGGCCTAGTGAAAGGACTTTACCTCCACTTTTTTAAACCTATGCATTGTTTTCCTGTACATTGTCTTGATGTTTTCTTATGTTACTAAAAACACCTTTGTGTGCCTGCTTTTGCTGGCCACATGATGTTCTATCATATAATGGAACTGCAAATTGCTTAACCAGTGACATAATGTTGAGACTTTGAGTTGTTTACTGAATTTCCCATTATAAGTCACACTGCTGAGAACACTTCCATGCATATTTATCCACATGTCAGATTATTTCCTCAGGATTGAAACCTGCAAATAAAATTTTAAGAGCTTGTTATCCGCATTTTACAATAACATAAAAGATAGGGAGACCTCTGCGGGGTGAAGAGCTGTGATGAATAGACAGGTGGATCAGGGTGTGAGTCATTCTCAAGGGGTCGACAGGTCAGCTCTGACCCTTGAATGTACCCAAACATCAGCTGTTCTACTAGCATTAGTAGGACGCTCTCTGAACTGAGCTATCGAGGGTTTTGCAGATGAATTTGACCTCCTGGAGAATTCTGCTTTCAGCATCCAGGAAAGCACATGGCCAGTTTATAATACAGTTGTCAGAAGAGGTGAGTTCAGTATAGTCCACAGGAGTCTGAGGGCTTTGGGGTGACAGGAGGCCAACACCCCTGGAACCAGGGGAGACTGGGATGGAGGTGTTTGCATCAGACCTCCGTGGAACACAGAGTTAGCAGCTAGCGCACTTACACCCATGATTAAAACAAACAAACAAAAAAAACCAACAAGGAAGTGAAGTTTGGCCATAAAACTTAATGGCCTGTCAAATTACAGTGCGGACACTAATGCAGCTGGCCAAAGCCCTGCTCCCCACATCTAACGCTCCTGACTATCCTGCAGCTCACACAGCCAGGGACGCCCAGAAGGCAAGGCACAGGAGGCTGGGCCTTGGGGTAGCACAGATGCTATGTACCACCCCAGTTCCTCCAAGTAGATGCTGTTCAGGAAGGAAGACATTGCTCAGCCAGACCTTTCCCTTTGTCTGGACCTGCATGGGCCTCGCATCATAAACTCTGTCTGAAGAAGTTCAGCGCCTAGCCTTGACGTCTTTTTCAAAAGGCAGAAGGAAAGATGCTAGAATGGAAAATCTTAGTGATTTCTAGTGAGCGCTACCGTGGCTTCGAGATAACATTAGACCAGCACCTAGAAGACTGGCGATCTCTCCAGACAGTTGCCAAGACTGGGAAGGGCAGGGGAAGTGCCTTCTGGTAGTAAGGAGAGAATGTGTGTGTACAGTGAGTACCTTGACCACAAACTTTGCAAAGAAAGGGCCTTTAGTCACATTAGCAACGATTTGTGCCCCTGTTGATAAAGCATTTCATCTGGTTAAGCCTTTTGTGTTAGTTTTCTGTCATCGTGCCAAAATACCTGAGATAATCAACTTAAAAATTGAGGAGTGCTGTATGTTGGCTCACGGTGCAGAAGTTTCTGTACACGATCTGTTGGCCCCATTACTTTTAGGCTGTGGTGGGGCAGAACATGGTGGTTGGGATGTGTAGTGGAGGAGGTGACTTTCCTCATGGTTACCTGGGAAACAGAGGAAGAAGGGCTGTAGTCCATTGTCACTTTTGAGGGCACAGTGCCAGAGATCTAGCTTCTAACTTCTCCTGCAAGACCCCACCTCTTCCAAGGTTTTCCAACTTCGTAACAGTGCCACAAACTGGGGCCTTCACCTTTGGGGGGACACTTATCCCAGCTATGGCACTTTGGTACATAGGTATAAACCTGAACAGTGCAGAAAGCATGCTGCTTGACATCAGAGTCAATCAAATGGACAGATGAGCTCCTGCCTGTATGAACCAACTGTCCAGCTGAGGAGACAGGACCCAGACAAACAGCCGGCTCAGGGCACCCTGAATAAAATTAGGGGAGGTTGCCGACCGTCAGAAGGGAGAGCAATAGGGCGAGGCCTCTTTGGGTTGGAGGGTGTGGGGGGGGGTAAAATCGGAATTCGAGAAGAAGGAGTTACCCATAAACTGGGGTGGGGTAGGGGCATTAGTATTTGAGGTGGGGCAGGAGCACATTCAAGGATCCTGAGGTAGACGTAAGCTTCATGGGATGGGGGAGAGACTGCATCATGAAGGACGGGAGGCAGTGAGCTGAGCTGAGGCTGCTGGGCAGGTGAGAGCCAGATGGCATTGGCTGGCAGTGATAATAAGGAGCTTAGATTTCAGTCTACCACCTGTGGCAGAAAGCCCTTGGAAAGTTTTAAGCAAGGGGGATGTGATATGATTTATATTGTGAAAATAGACCCTGGCCGCTCATAAATATCAGGAGATAGCACTGATCCGTCACAAGGCAACCAAAAATTAAATGCCGTGGGAATATCTGAATAAGAAGCATTTTATGACTGGAAGAAGAACAGCTCCATCAATGGAGCTGAGACGAGCCGGAAAGACTCAAAGTGGGGCCCAAGCCAGGGGGCACCACAAGGGTGGCCTGGAGGGGTACTTATCCATCAGGGTGGGGCTGAGATGAAGATGGGACTTACATTTCATCTCCTAGAGCCACAAGCTCTGACAGTAAAATGGACCCTCTGATCTCTGTCATTTGTCTCGTGGTGCTGCTGGGATTGATTTAAATGATTGTGTACAGAAAACAAACTCCTCCTTCCTCAGCCCCGAGAGATGAGGCCGGGAGTACAGGAGAGAGCCATGCATGTGAGCAGAAGAATCTAGAGGTCTTCAGCCATCTTCATGCCCAGCACAGACACTGTGGCTGATCACAGCTCCTCTGCCCAGTGAGCCAATTCTCAGTCTCTGAGCCCACCTCTGGCCCTCTGTTGATAGAAGCTGGCAGGTGGTATAGAGTCCATTTTCCACCCCAGCGGGGCAGTGGCATCAAAGGACAGAAACCTGATAAAGGCATGAAGGTAGCACAAGGTGAATTCCCTCGTCCTCAAGGATCCTGACACATCAGCTAGGACATTGAGAAAGAAACTGTAATTTTCCATGAGTAGGCTTTCCTGTTTTCCATCCACCGACCTCAGTTGCAATCCCACTGTCCAGGCCCTACCGGCAGCGCCACCCACATCACATTCAGGGGACAGAGTGTTGGGGGACCTTCTTCTGAGCCAGCTTGTTTCAGGGCTCTACAGCAGTCACTCCCTGCCTTCTCTCTAGGCTGGGCTGGATTCTGGGGTGAGAGGCCCAGCCCCTAACAGCAGGAGTGTCTCTGGACACTTGCTTTTCTCCAAGACTTCTTGTACAGCGTGAATTCACTCTGTCTGAGAGGAGGTTGGCCTCGGGCGGGCGAATGGGGTGAGTTTTGAGCAGAACATAAGAGGGATGTGGCTGGAGGTAGCCCTGCGAGGGTCCTGTAAGCACTGTGGAACTTCTCCATTCTGACTGACCATAAACCTCAAAGGATCTCTTCCTCTCTTTTTAGTTCAAGCAAATGCTTTTAAATCACAGTCTATTTCACGCTAAGTCAGTGGAACTTCCCACAGATTATCCTCTTCTGCTCCTAACGTATCTTGTAGAATGGAAGGTGACCTGAGTCCAGACATCTGTAGGGCCCCCCACATTGTTCCACCCACCTCTTATGGGAAAGAGACCACTTCACCCTCCTAACCATTTAGTCTAGGACACAAGTTCGCAGGGCCTAGTGAAGAGACCCAGGATCCCTTAGAAGTGATGAATCATCTTCATGAATTTGGGGCTTGATGCATCATGAGGAAGAACTTGTAGAGTTGTTAGCACCCAAGACTCAACCTTCGAGGCCACCTCTCCTGTCTCCTACTGCTGAGACAGCTATCCGGGAAGAGAGGCTAGCTTGGAGTCCCCAGCTGATGGCAGGCTGCACGTGTCTACCTGGGGGAGGAGCAGGGCCAGGAAAATAGCACTGCCTACTCCGTGTGCTTCAACTGTGTTCTGTCAGAGGAGCTTTTGTGGTCATTCTTGGGGATCTGCTTGTAATCCGAAGGCACAGATGTTTGTGTAAGAAAAGCAACCAACCAACCTTCACACACCATAACCCCCAAACCTAATTCTTAGAAAGAAAAAAAAAAGATGGATGGTTTATAATGATGCTAAAATGTTTATTTCTGGAAATTATGTTTTTATAATTCAAAATAATGATGACTTTGACACTTCTACAGTTGATGGGGCTCTAGTCAGATGAAGCCCAGTAGAGTCAGATGACCCCTACCCTGTCCAGAAGCCGTGGGGACCAGAACTCAGTGTTGCTGAGGACCCTTTGGGGACAATTTCTGGAGCAGTGGTCTTCCTTGTCTTGTAGCAGAACCCTGCCCTACTGAGTGGGGCCTGGGGATATCTGTTCTGAGGCTGTCCTTCCTCTGGAGTGTCCCGCGATGATCTTCCCAAGCCCCTGGTCACTCCCGTTCTCCTCAGATTAACTAGGCCTTTTCTTCTTGTTGATGTCCAGTAACTACTTACTGTGTCAATTAAACAAATGATGGTCACTTTGCTTCGTGTGGAGGCACAGTCTAGAACATTCCCAGGTCCTGCCTTGGAGGAGTCGGACTGCTAGAGTCCAGCAGTGTGCAGTTGAACACACAGCATAGAGGAAGGAGCCATAGGGATTCTCTTCCTCTGGTCCATCTCCTCAAAGCATCCTGTGAACGCTAAACTGTCTCGCAGGCCTTGCTTCTCTCTGTCTCCAGCCAGGAAGAGCCCAATGCCTGAAACCTTTCTCTTCCCTGTTGGTTTAACCCAGCAGGAGGGCAAGCCCCCTAAACCGGAAGTCACAAGGTCCCTATTTCCTCTTTTTGCCTGTTGGTTGGGTACTTTGGATCCTCCAGGTTTGTGATATCTCTGTCAGAAGGCCATCTGGGATGAGCCAGCACGTTGACACAGCTGGCAGCTACTGCCTGAGCTGGACTCGGTCAGCATCACTTTCCTGCACTGAGTCCTGTCCCCAGTGCTCCGCATAGGAGCATGGAGCATAGCTAGGATTCTGTCAGGAAGCGGAATGGCCACCCTGCAGCCACTCGTCCCTCCCGAGGGACAGGGTGACGGTGGGTTGAAGAAGACAAGAGTCAGATGGAGAGGGTCTTCTGTCACTGTGCCTCCTGGAGCCAGGCTCTGTGGTGCTGTGGAGGACGCAGACACCCTATTCTAGGCAAGACTGCCATGGAGGTAGGAAAGTCAGTTGAGGTGCTCAGGTGGCTTCCGGGAAGGGAAGATGTGGGAGGTCTCCTCATAATAGTGACTTTCTGTCTTCCTTTCTTTTTGTCTTTATTTTTCCTAACAGCCAGAATCCATCACAATTAGCACACCCCCAAGAAGGCTGTCATTTCTCATCAGTTCCGAGCCTCGTTTCTGTCAGGTTCCCATGCAACTGTGCTCCCTTTGAGAGCATCCTGCAGCTGTTGAGCCCCACACACCATTCAGCCTCGTTAGCATCTAAAGCCAGAATCCTCTCTTTCAATGAAAATGAAGGAGTTCTCTTATCCCCTAATGTTACCCGCAAAGTGACTGGGGTTTTGTTGTTGTAGTGTGTTTTTTAATGTCTTTAATTTTTGGCATTTATTTGTGTATGTGCGTGCATGTGTGTATGCATATGTGTGCACTAGAGAATACACATGCTATGTGGAAGTCAAAGGAAAGCTTATAGAGGTTGGTTCTCTCCTACTCCCATGTGGGGCCTAGGGATCCAACTGAAGTCATCAGTCCTGGTGGCAGTGTCTTTCCCCACTGAGCCCTCTCACTGGCTCCTGTTTGCTTTGTAATGTATCAAATTCTGTTCTTCATGACATCGTGTGCTTATAAGGCAAGGGCAGAGCAGGTTCTATACCAAGGAACGCCATTAGTTTGGACATAAGTAGGTCCTGTGCCTGTGCTTTCTCTTGTCGGGATTCAAAACTTCACATTCCCGATGTTTTTGCTTCTGTGACTTCTTATTCCTGCCCTGAAGTCCAGAGAAGATGATTAGCAATTGCAACACAATACCAGGTCTGTGCCATCTCAGCAGGGCTCCCGCCGGATTGCTGGGAGCTGTAGCACACATCTGACTGTGCTTGTCTGGTCATTCTCAGGCAGCCATCCACCGCAGTCTTGGTGCTTCAATCTCTCAACATATAAAATAGTGACATGGTCAATTCCTGCCTTGCAGGACTCACGTAAGGGACGTGCAGCAGCCTTACTCCAGGGCCAGCTCCCCGGGCCTGGATATGCAGTGCGTGGGATGTTTATATGGTTGTTTACACAGCATTTGTTGTTGTCTCTCAGTGCCCAAATTCCTGGAGTGATGCTAACCAGTCTCAATGGGGTGGAGGGCGGGGGCAACATGGGGACACCAGAGCCTCCATGCCACAAAAATACCCTCCTTGCGCTCTCTCCACAGGGTGTGGACACTGTAAGAAAATGAAGCCGGAGTTTGAGAGTGCCGCTGAAGTCCTCCATGCAGATGCTGATGTAAGCTTCCTTTCCTGAGTCCTCGCCGTTCCCTCTGAAGAGTCACCGGCTCCTCGAGTCATTGTGATTTTCTATAAGCCCCAAAGTGGCTCTCCCTGTCCCTGGAGGCCTACAGTGCCTCTGTGTCCGCTAGTAAATATATTCTGTTCAGGCAGGTGGGGCCCCTCCCAGGTACAGAACAGGACAGACAGCCTATGAGACCATGTTCCTGTAGCTAACTGGGGGGGACCTCTGCCTATTTCCCTCTGTTCTCTGGGACCTTGACTGTTGGGAGAAGGCCCTATTCTGCCCAGCATGGTTAGTGAGGCAGACTCAGAAGCTTCATCTTAGCCCATCGCTAAGAAGAGAGGGATGTGCCAGGTTTAATTCTTCCCTGTGGTATGTAGGCACAGAGATCCAGGCACCATTAGATCATGGCTAGGCCTGGGGGAGGGTTGGGCCGGCCCCTGGGCTCCTCTTTCCAGCAGCACCACTTCTGAGGCTGTAATGCATGGTTGGCCTTTCCCCCATCCCAGAGCTCTGGTGTCCTTGCAGCTGTCGATGCCACCGTCAACGAGGCCCTGGCAGGAAGATTTCACATCTCCGCTTTCCCTACACTGAAGTATTTCAAGAATGGCGAGCAGCAGGCTGTACCCACACTCAGAACAAAGAAGAAGTTTATTGAGTGGATGCAGAAGTAAGTGTTTTGGCTTTTATAGTGTGTCCAAATTAACTAGCTGCCAGCCCCTGGAGATGGACTTGAGGAAGAGAAGTTGTCTTAGCTATGAAGACACCATGACCATAACGGAAAACATGGGGCTGGCTTGCAGTTTCAGAGGTTTAGTCCATTATCATCATGGTGGGGAACATGACATCGTACAGGCAGACATGGTGCTGGAGAAGGAGCTGAGAGTTCTGCATCTGGATCAGCAGGAAGAGAGGAGACACTGGAACCTACTTGAGCATCTGAAACCTAAAGCCCACCCCCAATGACATAGTTCCTCCGACAAGGCCACAGGTCCTAATCCTATCAAATAATGCCACTCCCTATGAGCCTATGGGGACTGTTTTCATTCAAACCACCACAGAAGTGAACTTTAAGAGCCCCATCCTTGAATTGGGGCTCAAGGAGCCAAGAGATTTGACTCCCTCAATCTAAAGTCACCATGCTGTGCGGGTCCATAGGCAACAGTCGCCATTCTAGATGATTCCGTTGGCTTCAGTGAGTGTTTGCCTTCGCTGCCCCAGGGTTCATCATCTGTGAATACAGGAAGGGCACGCCTGCTTGTCATCACAGAACTGAACTCATTCTGCCCCAGGTTTATTGGTGGTCAGCTGGATGTCTTAGGATGCCGTCAGTGCTGGCTTACAGGAGTCAGGATGCGGGACAAAGATTTCTCAGAGCCCCCAGGCTGTGTGTCAGTATTCTAGACTCCCATAACAAAGCATGAGCGTCTAGTTGGCATAATGTCAGAGGTTTATTGTTTTTTAGCTTTCTGGAAGCCAGAAGTGGCAATTGAAGATGTTGGTGGGGTTGGTTATTTGGAGGCCTTTCCTGGGCTCTAGGTATCTGTTGCTGTGATAAAATATCTCAACAAGAGCAACTTTGCCCGGAGAAAGGATTTGTTTAGCTTATCATCCCAGTCCCTCACTGTAGAAAGGTCAAGGTAAGATCTTGAAGCATCAGGATATAGCTCACTCACAGCAAAGAACAGAGAGGATTTTGGGCATGCCTCACTTCCTCTGCTTTGTACAGTCTAGGGCCCAACACCGAGGGATAGTGCCAACATGGATCTCCCCACATCCCCCAGAGTGACCAGGACAATCCCACAGACACAACCACAGGCCAGCCTGATAGACTGTCCGTTGTTGAGACTCTTCCCAGGTGACTCTAGGTTGTGACGAGTTGACAAACTCATCATGGTAGTGGCCATCTTCCACCTGCCTTCACCTGTTCTTTCCTTCTGTGTGTGGCACTGTGACCTCAGCTCCACATACAAGACCACCAGTCCCACTGTATGAAGGACCCATTGTAGTGACTTCATCTTAGTACCTCCAGACATGGTTACCGTCTGGGGTACTGGGGCATAAGGACTTCCACGTGTGAATCTGCAGGACACAACTTAGCCCATTCCACTTGCAAATACAGAGAGCCTGAGAGGTTCTGCCATAGCTGACCCAAAGACCCAGGGGAAATTGAGCCTCAGTTATCAGTATTCCCTTCCGTGAGTGGAGGAAGTTGGCCTGTGACGCTGATGCCCCAGCCTGGAGAAGCCTCCAGCCATCTAGAGAAGCAAAAGCTGTTAGCACAACAGCGTTGCCACAGCCTGGCCCTGCCTACTGCTGCTGCACACCAGTGTCCTTACAGAATTTTAATATTTGAGGCTGTGTCCTCATTTCAGCAAAAGGAGGGAAACGAAAGTGAAAGAAGCCATATTCTGGCCTTCGTAGAGGTCTCTGATACGTGAGGTAATGATGCCCGTGTGTGAGGCAAGACTCTGAAGTCCCAGAGCAACAAGAAAAGCAGGCAGAATGGCGGTAACTGGATTGGGGTCCTTTTCTTACGGCATTGCTCCTCCAACCTGGATGTGCGTCCAGTACACACCAGGTGTGGCAAGTGTGTGCAAAGACATGCAGATTCTGAAACTCGTATTCTTGAGCATGGACACAGTGGCCGTGAGTGGGTCTCCCTGTCATGGTGTTTGGAGAAACCCTGGTATATGGACTAGGAGTGCAGATGGTTTGAGACCCCGGAAATGCCTCTTGCAAGAGAAAAGGAAGTGGCCAGGTTCCACATCAGCTGGTCCCATTTTTCTCTGCTCCCCAGGAAAGGAGCCTGAGTAGCCACCCCTCCATTCTCGAGGGTTCTAAGAGAGACAAAGTGGTTCAGTTTCCTTTCTGGCTTCTGAAACAGGGGGCTTACCCTGCCTGCGGTCTCAGTCTCACTAGGAAGGCAGTAAACTCAGGGTCCACACCTGGTAGGTAAGGGTTCTGCTCCTGAACCAAATCCCAGCCCTGTTTAACTGTACCTCTCTTCATCCACAAATCCTACTGAGGCCAGGATTTTTAATTCCTGTTTCATCGAGAAGACATTTAAGTTCAGAGAGGTTAGGATCACCACCCAGAGACAAGCAATAGCTCTTTGAGGTATTTAGAAGAGTGTTCTGGTGTCGGACAGCAGATGAGTCTGGGATGGAAGGTAGAGCTCTTATTCAGAAACAGGGCAAGAAGACAGCACCGGGCAAGGCTCACAGTACTCACCCCGCTGGGTGTACAGGTGGCCAAGCCCTGGGTTGCTGAGATGTGTCCACCAGTGTACAGCCAGCGAAACATCGTTCAGGGACTGAGCAAGCAGAAAAGACAAGCTGGTGCTGTCAACCATGTGACCACATGCTATTTTTCTCTCCAGTCCTTCTGCCTCTCCCAGATTCTCCATGCTGTCAAAGCACCCCTGTGCTGGTGACAAGACCCAACCCTTCCCTTTTCTTTATGCATTAAGAAAAATCACATGTCCCAAGTCTGGGTGGGTTTGAGGTCACAGTGGGGCATCCGGCTGGAAGCTGGTTCAGATGAAAGAGAAAGTTCATGGTTACCACAGCCGCGGAACCCACTGAAGATCCTCACATAAGGTCTCATCAGAATTGCAGAGGCTTGGAAGAGAACTGGAGGAAGAGAAAGCTATGGGCAACATTAGACACTGGAGTTAGGAAGTGCTGTTAGAAGGTTTGTGGGAAGTGACAGGTCAGAGAGGCCCCATGGCACTCAGAACTGAATCCTAGGTCGGCGGTACAGGGTTGTGGCAGAAGTGTAGCAGGAGGGGCAGTTTGGCATAGCCTTCCTTGCCAAGAGACACAAGGTTGCAGAGAGGGGACACAAGGATGGCAGAGGCTTCTGAAAGACCTGGGAGCTGGATGTGTTGACATTTGCCTGTTATCCCAGCACTCAGAGTGCTAAATCTAGAAAATTACAAGGTCTAGGCCAGCCGCATGACAAGGTGTTGTCTCCAAAATAAATAAGCCAATCAGACTCAGCATTAGTCAGCTTTCCCTTACTGTGCCGAATACCTGAGATGATTGACTTCAAAGAGAAAAGTTTATTTTGCTTCTGTTTGGTTAGTGTCATTTTATGGTTTCTTGGTGGTGATCTTAAAGAGATCTCCCAGACATCCCAACTTGGTTTCCGCTACCTCCCGACAGTGCCACTCTGAAAACACAGAGGCTTTTGGGGAACATTCAGATCTGAACTACAGCAGGCTTTATCCTGGTGTGAGGCAGGATGGGATGGGGGAGCAGTGGGCGAGCAGAAACTAGAAATCGGTTAACATGTATCCAGTGCCTGCCGTTTATTAACACTCCTAGCTTCTCTAGGCTGGGCCGAGCAGGAGCTTCACATATACCCCGGGTACCACTGTCCCTGGAGAAAAGCAAATGGAGACTCAGGTTTGGTCACATTCTGTAAAAGGTCTTGCTAGTAATCTGGACTGGAGCCTGGGCCTCCCTCACTGCTTGGCTGGCGGCCGCTCTCTGCCAGACAAACACTTCAAAGAAGACGATGGAAGGAGCCAAGGAGCCAGGTGGAGGAGGTTCTGTGTCTTCCGAAGGGATGGTGACCCACACTTGGGGGGTGCCGGGTTCAAATGAGCCCAGGTCTCCCACCTCTTTGTGGATGGTGCACATTTGTTGGTGTTGAAGCCAGTGTTTTAAAATGAAATCCCAGAAGAAATGCAAAGTTGTTTGTTCGTTTGTGTTCCACAGTGGCTGGGTGTGGGGTGGGGTTTACACCTGTCTGTCTGCCAGTTCCTCATGCCTGCCCCTCCCCTCAACTTCCACAGCCCCGAGGCTCCCCCACCTCCAGAGCCCACATGGGAAGAGCAACAGACAAGTGTGTTACATCTGATGGGCGATAACTTCCGGGATACCCTGAAAAAGAAGAAGCACACCTTGGTCATGTTCTACGCGCCTTGTGAGTAGCTTGTGTTCATGAGGAGGGAGGTGAGAGGGCTTGGCGCTACCACGTCAGAAAGGACCCCTACCCCAGATACCAGTGCAGCTCCTGGTCAACCCTGAAACCATGTGTGCCTGAAGCAGGACTCCCAGTCTCAACAAAGGCTGAGAAGGCCTGGAAACTTCATCGCTTCCTTCTGTCAGCCCCCATCAGGTTTTTGCCCTCACTGGGGAGGTCTTTCTCTGCTCAGGCTTACAGACTCTGTGGTGGAAACCAGCTTCCTAGGTCTCCCAAGGTCTCTAGGTTTTTCTGATTTTCTTTCTTTTTTTTAAAGATAATTTATTTTTATCTTATGTGCATTGGTGTTTTGTTTACACATATGTCTATGTGAGGGCATAGGGTCCCCAGAACTGAAATAACAGTGAGCTGCCATGTGGGTGCTGGGAATTGAACCCAGGTACTCTGGAAGAGCAGCCAGTGCTCTTAACCACTGAGCCATCTCTCCAGCCTCAGCCTCTGGGTTTTTCCATGCTGCCTCCACTCCCCTATTTGTCCCCCCTCCCACTGCACACACACCACACACACCACACACACACCACACACACACGCACTCAATTCCTCCCACCTTCTCCCCTGTTCCTGTTCTTTCTCCTGGTACTGACCTTGTCTTCAAAGCCTTAGGACTCCCACTGACCTTTTGTAAAGGCTTTGATCGTAGTACAGGGAAGGCAGATTCACCTGCAAGCCCCATGATTCTCATTTTAATCAGAGTACAAGTTGAGGAAGTGACATGTCTGCTAACAGGGGTGTTTGTGACCTCGGGTTCTCGTGCATTCCCATTTTGAAGTTGTTAATAGACACTTAGAGGGAAAGCATCTTAGTGTGCCCCGCTCTTCTCCTGCCCTTCTCTCTCTCCCCCAGGTTACAGCCCAGCTTAATGGAGTGAGGATAATAAAAGTCTCTGTCTACAGGGAAGCCAGGCACTCCGTGTAGTCGTAAACCCACTCAGTTGTGGCAGGCCCTCCTGTTTGCTCTGCTCAGTCTCCACTGCTCAGTGTCAGTAGCCTGCAATGGCTCTTATTGTCACTGTCACTGTCTGAGAGACCCCATCCCTCCAGCAGCCAGCACACCCAGGCAGCCTCCCTCCCCTTCAACCTGGACCTCTTCTCCGGTTTGCTCTCAAAGGCCCTCACTGAGTTCCTCAGAGACCTTGCCTGCTCCTTCAGAGCAGAAGAGGTTGGAGGGCCGAGACCCGGGATTTTTGTGACTTGCTCTAGGCTTTGTGGCAAGTTCATGGAAGGCCCTTCCTGCAGCCCAGGCAGCTCTGTCTCTGCCACAGGCACAGTTCATCAAGAGTGATCAGTGAGCAGCCAGTAGACGACAGTCAGCTCAGTGGCCAGTAGACAACAGTCAGCTCAGTGACCAGTAGACGACAGTCAGCTCAGTGGCCAGTAGACGACAGTCAGCTCAGTGGCCAGTAGACGACAGTCAGCTCAGTGACCAGTAGACGACAGTCAGCTCAGTGGCCAGCCACCTAGTAAACTTCACATAGACTAGACACAGTGCTTCCCCAGAAATGCCCCCTCTCTTCAGCCCAGGCCACTCCTCGTTCCTCACTGAGGGACCCTCTGGGAGACTCAAAGTTCTTATTGGCTACTAGAGGTTTCTGTGTCCCCAGGGATCCTCTCATGCTGGCCAGTTGAGACTACTCTGCCTCCCTTCTCCAAACTACACCCAGGATATAGGGGAAGGAGCCTCATCCCTGCCCAGCCTCAGGGGTTCCCTGCCTTCTCTGAGAGCGTTCCTCCATGCCAGTTCATGGCCACAGCAGTGCCATGGAATGATTCCACTGCCGATGAAGGTCTTAGTCCTTAGAGCTCCCATCTTCTACTAGTTTCCTGTCTTCAGATCTTGCCCCAGCACTCCTGGGAGCTACATTGTGGGGAAG